>BLKR01002843.1:0-174300 GCA_011170035.1 Teleogryllus occipitalis
AAACATACATGCATTATTATTATTTCTTATATTTGTGTTATTTCATTTCAAATTGTGTCCTTTGTGTTAAATGTGAAAAGGAATAGATGAGCGGTCAATGAAACTATTTAATTTCCATTACTAATAGCGAGAAAGTACATGCTGTGCTTTATATAATGTCATGTTCCATTTTTCGAAAATATGAGTATTTTTTGCGAAATCTTGTGTCAAACTGACATTTTTAAACGGCATTTTTTTTATATTTTTAATGATGCAGGTCTCGTGTTGGTTGATAAGCTCAATTTTTCCAAAAATCGATTTTTTTTGTGTCGTCTTATAACTTCAGTTATGAAGATACATTTTTTCTTCACGAAATTTATTCATCAAAAACAGATCGCCAAATAAGGACACGATGAATTTTTCGAAAATATGAGTATTTTTTGTGTAATTTGACATCAAACAGTCGCGCGTTTCGAATTTCCTGGGCTTTGCAAACTTAATTTGAGAGGTTTTTGGAAGCATTGCTATTCTTATAAAAGAAAGTAGATTGATGGAAGTTCATAAAATTAACTTCGAACTTACAAATTACTTCTTTACGTCAAGAAATTTTGATCGCTAATTATGATATTTTCAATTGTAAAAGTTTGAAATTACTTCTGTCCCTGGATATCAAAATAAACGCTGGCATGCGTGTGCTTCGTTTGAATTGGTTGGGTTTGTATTATCTTAATATTATTTCTAATACTTTACAAGAAAGAAAAATTGAAAAAATTGAGTACCATAAATTTGTACCAACATTTTAACTTTAATTTCATATTACTCCCTGCGCTACCTTGAAGAACAATGCATTGAAGGAAATAGGCTCCACTCGTATTTCCTGGCGCGCAACTCCGTCAAGATCACAGCATGTTCATTTTCTTCGTTCTCCCTATCAATTTGGGTACTCACACGTTGACTGCGTTCTTCTACAAAAGAATTAAAAATTCCCTTTGAATATTATGGACGTGACAACATGGTCGTTTCGATGGGAAAAATAGCAATGTGGTACCTCCCATGTCATCAAAGAGGCGCGACACTAATCGAAACTCAGCCATTGGGTCCCAGTGAGACGTTTGTTCCGCAAATATCTCGTCGATGCACGTGCAACCATACAGGTGCTATGGGGTGCTCGGTACTCTACCCATGTTGCACCTACACAAACGGCAGTGTTTGAAGTTGTGTTATGTGCGAGTCTTAACTTCGCAATCCTCAAGTAAACATATGACACTTCTCATACATACTTCGATTTTAAAACTCGCCGTTATCACGTACCGAGTTGAGTTCTGCACTTTACTGAATACGATGCCGTGTGTGAATCTGTACTAAATGTTCGGAAAAATCCCGGTTTTTAAATAAAATTTCCGTTTTTTTCCCGGTTCTTCCAGGCTGTTTCAAATTTCCGGTTTTCAAGTATTCCAGGTTCGCTGGCCACCCTGATATTCCATAAAATGGGAGCGGTGAGGGAGGAAAACGTCCTCTCCATCATGTATCCGTCATCTTTTTGTGAAGTAACCACAAGACACTTCTTTCAGATAAGTGAAGAACATACACATTAAATATATAATGCACTATTTTCAGAATTTTTATGGTAAGTTGTTATCCAATAACTTTTATATGGTTTTCCTTTCTTCACTTACATGTAAAATAATTTTTGGTTTCTAAACATTTATTATTTTGAGAAAATAACATGTTTTTGTTCATTATAAATATATTCCTCTATTTTAAGAAAATAAACACTCTTATTTTATTGATTGTATATTCATTATAATTTTTATTGAGATTGTTATATATTATTATTGCTTCCAAATTTTATATAGGCAATTATTTAATAGACTAAAATGTTATTGAATCATTGAAATATTATTTAACGCAACTTATTTTTTATATAAATAAAAATAAATATATATTTTTTCTTTTTCCTCGTGGATGAAAATCCTGCCCACACATGCCATAACATTAATAAGAAATTTCCTCAAATGCTTTGTTTTTCTCAATTACGTTGTTTATATGTAATTAACGTAGACATTTGGATTAACAAATCTGATAAAAAAATTAATTCTTTACTTTCGTTGTTTTGTAAAGGAGGGGTGAGGTGGAAATAATCTGTGAATTTGAAGATATTTTGCAATTACTTTATTACTGTCATTCGAAAATGTTTTAGCATTTGATTCTGCATTAACATTCAATTATTAAAGTAAATAATCGCATGTAAAATTTTAATTAAATAACTTTCAGAAAATAATTATTTACAGAAGAAACTTTTAAAAAACATCATCTTCCTTTAACAATATTTTTCTGGCCAAAATTGACAACTCTAGACAATTATAGAAAATATAAATGATATACTGGTGAATGATGACATACACAATGAATAAACTGATGAAATGAAGTATTGTACATTTATAGTGGAATACATGAAAGAAGGGAGGCAGGAAAATTTTGTACATCCTATGTCAATTGCGCAAAAGGTCTTTATCAATTTCAAACTTTGGGTGACACACTTGTGAACTTTGAAATAAGTGTGCTTAACTTCAATTTCAAGTAATGAAATGTCAGCAGATTAATGTTAAATAAGAATAGGCAGTTAAATTCAAAATTGTCAACCTTTTTCCCCCGATAATATTATGGTGAAAAGTTAATCACCATTATAGTATTAATCACAGCAAACTGAACATTTTCTGTTATATTACTGAGAGAAGTCAAACATTTACAAAGAACATAATTGAAAGAAATTGTTTCATTTGAAACATCGTTACTGGCAATGACATGAAAGGTTGTTGTTTATTCTTTCCTCACACGCATTCTTATCTATTTAGTCAGCTTTTGCTTATGAATACAACAAAGATACAAATGTCATTAATATTGTGATTGAATATATACTTACTAATATATTCATGAATAATATACACAGCAATTATAATTTTTTATATTCCTTGATCAAGTTGTAAGATTGTTTTATAATTTCCTTTAGGGCCAGTTGTACGAACACAGAATAAACTCTGGCTAAATTTTATCACGCTGTTAGCGTTTAAATCAGTTGTACGAACACGGGATACGGGTTAACCAGGGGTTAACTGAGGGATAAAAAGGTGTTAAGTTACCCCGTGATCTCGCATGCAGTTAACAGTGTGTTAACCTTTACACCTCATTTTGCCGGCAAAATCTGTAGTACTTCAGGCTGAAATGATCGAAATTCTGGAGTATTTGTTTTCTGACGAGAGTGAAGAAGAAGAAATACTCGAAATGTATTTAAAAAGCCGAAAGTTGAGGAGAGTGCGGAGAAGGCCAGACTTGCTGAATGAATTCGACGATTTCGATTTTTTGCAAGATTCAGGTTAAAAAAGCAAACTGTTCTTGAACTATTAATGCTTATAAATGACGACATCGAACACAATACAAACCGGTAAGTTCACGAAATATTAGTTTTTGTATAAAATATGTTCTATCGCTTATTATATTTGGAACTATGTTCGGCTTGGTGCAGTATAAAAATGTTACGTAAAGGTGATGTTTGTCTTTCAGGAATCAGTCTGTACCTCCTATAATCCAGTTCCTCCTGACATTAAGGTATTATGCTACTGGAGCATTTGTAATTTGCATTGGAGATTTTTGTGGACTTGATAAAAGTACTGCAAGCAGAATAATTAAAAAAACTAGCCAGTCAATAGCCAAGTTAGCCCCAAAATTTATATACTTTCCCAAAAGTGCACTGGAAAGGAATCGTGTCCAACAAGGGTTTTACGAGAAAGCAGCATTCCCAAGAGTAATTGGTGCTATTGACTGCACCCATATTAAAATAAAATGCCCAGATGGAGACAGTTCAGAAGATTACAGAGGGAGAGATGGCACATTCTTGTTGAACGTACAAACTGTGTGCAGTGCAGATCTGAAAATTCAGAATATTGTTGCTCGCTGGCCAGGAGCAGTGCATGACCAAACTATTTTTAATAACTAATCGCTGAAAGCAATATTTGAGTTAGGCCATATGAACAATTTGGTTTTAGGGGGAGATTCTGGATATGCCTTGACCAGTTACTTACTGACACCCTTTGCAAATCCACAGACAAGAGCCCAAAATCTATAATGAGTCACATGCAAGAACAAGAAACGTTGTTGAAAGGAGCTATGGTGTGTGGAAAAGACGTTTTCCTGTTCTGGTTAATACATTAAGGTTAAAAAACGACAGACTTGAAGCTGTCATTGTTGCATGTGCTGTTTTGCATAACTTGGCAATTGACAGAAAAGAAGATGAACCTCCAACTGATGATCAAGTAACAAGATTAGTTGAGGAAACCATTGCAGCTGAGCGACAAATCCAACAAAATGAAAACATTCAAAATCAACAAGCTAGAAATAATTTTGAACAATATTTTGAAAGCCTGTTGATATTAGTAAACCTCAGTAACCTATGTTATTTGTAATAGTATGCGAACAGTTCACTGGCTTTAATGTGTCAAGGTTGTAAGTCAGGAAAATTGAAAACAATAAGTTTTTAATGTTAGAATTTTTTCAGTTAATGAGAGACATAAAATATTCTCAGCAAGATAATGAATTTCTGAAAATAATCACTAAATTTTACTTTATTTTGGGAGTGAATAAGTTATTCATTGTATATTTGCACATGCTGAATAATTGCTGAACCACCCTAATTGTTGATTCTGCAGAGAAGTATTGTCAATTTGTGCAAAATATTGTATTGCTTGAATATTTATTTTTAATGTTTAATTAGCGTTAATTCTAGTAATATCATAAGTAATAATAAGGCTTGTTAAACATGATTGACAGTTCAATTTTTTGTTTCGCAAAACTGTTAACAAAATGTATTTACTATTTTGTACTTATGAAAGGGCGAACTTTTCAGTTCAATTACCACGACAAAATAAAATAAACTATAAAATATTCACATTGATAACAAATAAATCCTGAGCATACTAGGGATACAACCATTAGTTTTGAAATTATATTAATTAAAATATCAAAAGGCATTTACAATTTTGAGCAATACCTTAAAGTGAAGTCTAAACAAATAATCTTCCAGGAATAATAAATAAATAAACACATTACTTCTTGTTAGAGGTAATGATATACGAGTAAGGAAACTCAAGAGGTAGATAAGGCAAACATTATTTAATATAATAACCAGTGAATCACACACGTGTGTTACACGATGCATACAGTACTGAATAACGGATAAGACTAAGACTATATAAAGCAAAGAGCTTCCTGCTCATACAAATTGGCAGTACTGAGCAACTACTGCTTGAACCAAAAGACTCGTACACAGTTCACAAATATGAAATTCCTAACACTTCTCCTCGAGTTGAGGTTCACATAAGTTGTATTTGCTCTAAACCAGCATCTCTCATACAAAGTTCATGTTTGACCCTACGTAAACACTTTGTCATAAAGTCAGTAATTTGTTTATTGGTCGATATATGTTTCAACGTAAATGCTTTCCTCTCTAACATATCACGAACAAAGTGATGCCGTAAGTCAATATGTTTAATCCTGCTGTGATACATAGAATTAGTTGCTAAATTGATGGCACTCTGATTGTCACAAAAAATAACTAAACTTGACAAGTTTTCAAAACCTAACTCTTGTAGGAACTTCTGCAAGTATTCAGCTTCTCTGGCACAGTCTGACAAGGCCATATACTCGGCCTCCGTTGTACTTAAAGCAACAGTCCTTTGCTTACGAGATTCCCAAGATATGGGGCAACCACCCAGCAAGAACACATAGCCGGTGTAAGATCTTCTGTCCATCTGGCAGCCTCCCCAGTCTGCATCGACAAACCCAACGACCGGTTCAGTGTCATCTTGATAAATGAGTCCAACATCAATCGTGCCCTTCAAGTAGCGTAGCACTCGCTTCGCTGCCTTCCAATGCTCATGCCCATAGAAATTGTTGAACTGCCTCAGATAAGATGCTGCAAAGGATATGTCTGGGCGAGTTGTAGTCGACAACCAGGTAAGCGCACCCACCAGTTCACGATATGGTAAGCTCAGCTCTTCCTTGCTTGGGTTTTCGTTTTTGATCAGCTTGCTGCCGGGATCCAAAGGAGTGACTACTGGATTGCAGTTACTCATACCAAAACGTTGAAGTTCTTCCACGTACCCTCGCTGGTGCATAGCGAATAGGCCCTCATCTTGAATAAGCTCAATTCCCAGAAAGTATTTTGCTGGTCCAAGGTCCTTGACTTCAAAATTTCTGCTCAAGACCTTTCCAAGCTCGGAGATTGTCCTCTGATTGCGGGATGCGACCAAGATATCATCGACATAGACAGCTATCAGAGTTACATCTTCCCCTGAACCCATCCGGAACAAACAAGGATCCGATGCAGTTGGCTCAGCACCGAAGTCCTTCAGGGTCTCACTCAGCTTCATGTACCAGCTTCTCCCTGCCTGCTTCAAGCCGTATAAAGACTTCTTAACCAAACATACTTTTTCACCAGATTCAAGTTCACTGAGCATACCTTTTGCCTTCTTCTTCAAGATGTTGTCATCGCCAGATGTCACAATGCTCTGAAGTATCTTCCTGAAGTCATTAGGCGTCCTCATGTATATTTCTTCCTCGAGCTCACCATTCAAATATGCAGTAGTAACATCGAACTGTCTAACTTTCATCCCAAATTTTGCTGCAAGACACGCCATCAGTCTAATCGAACCCATCCGAGCAACAGGTGCGAAAGTGTCTGAGTAATGAATACCGTACACTTGGGAAAAACCTTGAGCAACTAGTCTGGCCTTTCTCCTTTCCAGGGTTCCATCAGGGTTTAATTTATCGCGCAACACCATGCGACATCCGATGACCTTGGCATCACCAGGCGGATCCACCAAAACCCAAGTGTCGTTCCTCAAGATGGATTTAATCTCGGTTACAATCGCTTCATGCACTTGAGTTGGGTCCTTTCACTCACTTGGGTCCAATCACTCACTTGAGTTGGGTCCTTTCACCGCCTTCTCGAAAGGGACCTCGGAGAGAAAAGTTTGCTGCTCACCTTCTCCTCCTTCTGGAATAGCCGCAATCTTCGTCTGGAACTTCCGAGGTCTTCCCCTGCGACCCGTCCTCAGGATTTTCGGTCGACCAACTTGATGTGTGGCTTGGTGTGGTGCTTCAAGTACTCCAGGGGTCACAATGATTGGCGCTACATCAAAACGGCTACTTCAAAAAGGCTCATCTGGAGAGTTCAGCCGAAGCTCATCCAATTCATGAGGTACAGGTTGTTCAGTGTTGACAGTTTCTGGTTCTTCGTGCACAGTATCTGGCTGGACATCAGTGCTCGGAGAAATCCAGTGAAGCTCAACAAATGTCTCTCCTGGATCGACAACCTCACTCACAGATTGCCAAAATTTTTTTCTTGAATCTTCAGAGAATTCCTCGTTTTCTAGGAACTTTACATCACGGCTGACTAAAACCTTGTTCTTGTCTGGTGAGTACACTCTGAAGCCTTTAGATACTTCATCGTAGCCCAAAAAAAATCCCTCTCTGCCTCGTTGGTCGAACTTGCCTCTGCCGGGTTCCCGGTCCAAGAAGTAGACCTTACTTCCAAAGATCTTCATCTGCGATACGTCTGGTGCTGATCCAGTTAGCAGCTCATGAGGAGTTTTTCCATTTAGACTCTTTGATGGAAGACGATTACGCAGGTAATTTGCAGTGTTGACTGCTTCCGCCCAAAACTTATGTGGCAAGTTTGCCTGAAACAGGAGACATCTAGCTGTGTCCAACAATGTCCTGTTCATCCGTTCGGCCTTCCCGTTTTGCTCAGGATTGTACGGCACAGTGAGTCGAGTAATTCCGCGTTTCTTCAGAAAGTCGTCAAAATCGCCACTCAAATACTCTCGGCCGTTGTCAGATTGGAGTGTTTTCACACGCTTACCTTTCTGATTTTCCATTCGGATGATGTATTCCACTGTTGCCTCGTAGACAACACACACATCCGTGTGAATGAGCTCTAAGAGTCCCTTCTCACGTTCTGATTTCTTTGGAAATTGCGACCTGGACATCTTCCCCTTCAAGCATACATCACAGTTTATTTTCTTTGCAGGTTTCTTGACTTCAACACCTATGATTCTCTGATTCTTCACAGCCTCCAGGATATCAGGGATGTTTGCGTGACCGAGTCTCCGATGCAGAAGGTCCAAATCAATGGACTGGGACGATGAGACCATACCAGCCTCCTCTTCGTGCTCACGTATGCCCTCAATAAATGGACCGCAGCCCTAGGACTTTTATTAAACCCAAATAAGTCCCAAAGCTTACTGATAGGCTCCCGCAACGCCATCAACAAATTAGAGAAAACCCTTCCGTCCATTAGTATAAATGGCTCCCCTCTACCCTGGTGTAACGATGTAAAAAACCTAGGAATGCATTTAGACAGCACTCTCAGTTGGACTACACATGTAAGTAAGATTTGTCAAAAAGTCTTCAAAGACCTCCACTCCCTAAAACGCGTACGAGAACTACTTCCTATAAACACACGTATGAACCTGATTACTTCACTAATTATGCCCCATTTCGATTACTGTGATTTCTTGCTCACTGACTTAAAAACCAAGCAACAACGGAAGTTGCAAACAGCACAAAACGCATGCATTCGTTTCATATTCGATCTTCGTAAGTACGATCATGTATCTGCGTACTACAGACAAGCAAAAATTAGCTCCATTGAAAAAAGAAGAACATTGCATAGCCTCTTGCTTCTCCATAAAATCTTGTACAACGGCCTTCAAACACACATGTCTAAGAACTTCAAAATGCTAACACTAGAGCGATCGCGTTCGGCATTATTGCTGTGCGTACCTCGACACAACACTGTGTCATACAGTAAATCTTACACTGTCACAGTAATTCGAAACTGGAACTCACTACCTACACATCTTAAGAGAATTAGCAACTTTAGAAAATTCAAAACTCAACTTGGTGTCTGGATAAAAAACAATGAAATGTAGTCTACACACGCTTTCTGTTCTATCCGCAATTTTATCTTAATTACTTTCTGAAACAATGACCATGATCCCTTTATTACATATCATCCTCCATGCTAGATCGTTTTTTCTGTTGTTTTTTTTAAGTCATATTTTCGAAAGTATTTCTTCCCACTCCCTTCCTCCTGGCCATCTTCCTCCTTTCCTACTTCAGGATACAGTAAAAGCTAATCCTATTACTGCTGATACAATGTTTAAAATTAGAGAAATTACATAGCTATATATAAAATACAACTTTGTTGCTATAATGTAATAGATTTCTAAATGTAAAATAAGAAAATATTGTGTAAGACTATAGCTTACAAATGTTTATGAAATTATGATGTTTGTCACTTTTATTATTATTTATATATTTTATTACTATTATTGTTACAAAGAAAATCAGTAGTCACTATTATTTTATTGACACTTTCTATATTTTATACTGTAAGATATCCTTTTGTAAGTGCCTTTACTTAATGATTAATGTGGTAATTTCCCTTATTGTTGATTGAGATTATGCATTGTATATGTCATCAAGAACTAGCTGTTGTTATGTAATTGTAAAATTATATGTACTATATTTTCTCTTCTGATCCCCCCGTATCCTTTTCATTATCATTTCTTTATTATCTCCTCTTGTCCACCTCCATTTTCTTCTCTTCCCCTTTTCTCTTGTTTTTCACTCTCAGCTCTGATATTTCTTCTTCTCAATATTTCGGCCTTAAGCCGCCATCCTGATTGAGGTTTTTTCTGGGTTTACTCAATCGCTTAAGGCGTATGCCGGGATGGTCCCTAGTATTGCATCTCAGTCGTAAATGTAAAATAACCCCCCTTTTTTGTTTTTGTTTATTGTTCACAGTTGAGGCTGTCGGGTAATGACAACTGACATTTCTGGTGAATTTAGAATTATTGATTCTAAGTGGAATAAGTGGGAGCTATCTTATTACACATTTTTTAAGAATGTTCCTTACATCATGTCTTTCCATTTTGCAAAATTTGAAGAATAAACAAAAATGACAATAAATTAATTTGGCTCATACTGATAAATTAATGTAGTTGGTTAATCACAAATTGATTTTTTTTCTTCTTCTGCGACACGTCAGGTAATATTAATTACATCCGAATCATTAAAAGTCAGTTAATATTAATTACATCCGAACGCCTCAACTGTAATTTTTAAAATTGTAAATTAATTAAAGTGGTTAGGCGGAAGAGCAGGCCTTAAGGCCTGAGCCTCGCCACAAATAAAGACAATTTTATTATTATATTATTATTATTATTATGAAGTACAAATCGCCCATCCTGTCAGCATACAATACGATCTGGCCGTCTGTGTCCAGTACCGCTGCGCCTTTCTTGGTGAAGGTTACCTCGAGGTCACGATCTGTCATTTTTGCCACAGACAGCAAATTCGTCCTGAGATCCGGAACATGTGACACGTTCGAGAGCGATACCTTCTTCTCGTCACCAAATACTTTAGTTGAGAATTGCACGGAGCCCTTTCCTACGATTTTCGTAGACGTGCTGTTTGCCAAGTTCAAAGATCCCGTCCTCGACTCATCAATGTCGACAAAATTATCTGAATCTCCGCACAAGTGCGCGGTGGCGCCACTGTCCAGACACCACTTACGGGATATCGAGCTGGACGACTCGTGGTCGACTGCCTCCACTGACTGTAAACACAGATCTTGTGTGAATTGCGCAGATTGATGATTGTCCTGCTTCTGCGCTTCCTTCTTCATAAATCTGCACTGCGACTTGCGATGTCCTAGTTGGTGGCACTTAAAGCAGCGAAACTCCGAGGCACCATCTCGAGAGTCTTCGCCCTTGCCTGACTTCGCATCCGGTTTGTTCTTCTTTTTGTTTCTTCCGCCACCTCTGTTTACAAACAAGGCATCCGCCGTCTCAGCTTGGCGGTAGGTTTTTCGGGCATCACTCTCTTCGATTATTTTTGTTCGAAGAGCGTCTGGACTGGGCAACGTGTCCCTTGTTTCTATTGCGCACCTGAAATTTTCGAATCGGGATGGCAAACTATATAGCAACATTACAGTCAGCAACTCTCGATTGATCTGGATATCCATATCCTCTAGTTTGTCCACGGTATCGAAAAAATCGTTTAAGTGGTCGCGCACGTCGCCATTGTCCGACATCCTGTGAAGAGTCAACCTTTTCAACAATGTGGCCTTGCGTGCCGGGCCTTTAGACTGGTAAATGTCTTTCAATTTATTCCAAGTGTCACGTGCCGTAACACACGACTTGATCTGATTGATTTCGTTCGACGACATGGACAATATTATCTGTGAGCGAGCCTTCTGGTCATTCCTGTCCCACTCTCTTATCGCCGCCGCGTTCGCATCATTATTTTCCACTCGGTCCGGTTTCATTAAATTCCCGCCGGCATATTCCCACAGATCATTCGTGACCAGTATTGCCTGCATTTGCACGGCCCACGTGTCGTAGTTAGCCTTATTGAGTAACTCAACCCTCGACGCAGCTGCCACGTTCATCTTGAGAGGTTAACTTGTACACACGTTGTCACAGTTCAATACGACCTGATAAATATGTTGCCGGGTTTGCGATCACGTACCTGGGCCCATAACCTGTTAGAGGTAATGATATACGAGTAAGGAAACTCAAGAGGTAGATAACGCAAACATTATTTAATATAATAACCAGTGAAACACACACGTGTGTTACACGATGCATACAGTACTGAATAACGGTTAAGACTAAGACTATATAAAGCAAAGAGCTTCCTGCTCATACAAATTGGCAGTACTGAGCAACTACTGCTTGAACCAAAAGACTCGTTCACAGTTCACAAATATGAAATTCCTAACACTTATAAATATGACTTTATTTATTTTTATTACATTTTTTTCAGCTGCTCTTCCTTAATTTTAATAGATAGTTCTAAGTCCCTTTTTTGGAGCACAAACAATTCCTCCTTCCTTCTTTGCTCCTCTTCATGCTCTTTTAGCAACAAAACTTTAGTCTGCTCAATTAGGTCCATTTTAGCTTTGAGCCAAGACTCCATTCTTCTTCCTCTTGCAGATAGTGGTGTTTCTGTATTTTTCACCTCTGGAATTCTTCTACGTTTGCCATATTTAGAATTCATTGCAGACTGACTTACCTCCTGCTCGGATCCATCACTTGTGTCTGACAGATCCTCTGCAGTTACATTATGCACTTTTAAAGTAGGATGCTTACGTTTCCTCAGCATTTGAGGAGTGTATTTTCCCCAACTAGAAAATACACTCAATTCATTCTCGTCTTGTGTGCTTGGGCCCGGCACGACACTCGGATGGGCCTCTGCACTTGGTGTGACCACTGCAGTTGGTTCAGCTACTGCACATGAACTGGCCACTGCACTTGGTTCGGCCCCTGCACTTGGACCAGCCACAACACTTACGTCTTGAATATCAGGGTCGATGTCTTGAAATTCAATAACAATAGGCTGAGAATTCAGTAATTCATCAGCCAATGTTCTGTCCGAATCAAAATTGCTATCAAGCCCTTCGGCAGACAATTTAATTAAGCCTAACACTTTTTCATGCAAAATGCTATGCTTTTCGGTTGCCGGCCCCCTACCAGTTTGCAATCTTTCTTGCCTCAACCGAGCAGCATACTTCCTTGTTTCTTTTTTGAGAGAAACATACTTTGATTTCAACTGCCCGGGAGCCCTCGGAACAGTTGTTTCTGAATTGAATTTCAATGCAATCGTTTTCCATGCTTTGTTCTGCAAAATATAAAATTGTGATGTAGTATTATGACTATGCGTAAAATTCAAAATAAAATAATTATGTAAAATTTCACCGTTTCGCCAATATAGGTAAATCAGTAATCTTATTTTAATATATCAATAATAATTTACTAATCTTACCTTCTCGCTTGACGTTGCGGCATCGGTGATTTTATTTTCAATCACGTGTCGAAACGTGTACACCAAGTATACAAGTCTCATCGTATCTTCCCTGGTGTAATTTTGAGTTCGAATTCGTTTCGATTCGATCATTCTCAAAATAATAAAATAATGATGATTAATAACAATAATAATTTATAACTATATAACAATAACGAAAAATAATAATTTATAACGATATGAATAACAATAACGAATAATAACAATAATTTATAACGATGTGAAAACTAAACACTGCGAAAACAGCAACAAACCAACACAATCCAAACATCAATCGGTTCACCTTCGCAGAATATCCAACTATAACCAATATCCCGTTACGGCATTTAAAGAAACACATGAAACACGTCAGGGAAAATAAAGCTTTTACTTCGACAAATGACAATCGCCAGTTTTGCCAACAAACTTTCATTCAGCTTATTCGATGGGTACGTAACACCGGTGACGTAAAGGGTCGTAAAACTTGTTGCTCCATTTAACCCAGGGTTAAGCAATACTTGAGGATTACTATCCACAGTTTTATCCTCCGTTCGTACAACCGGCCCTAAGTTAAATAAGTTTACTAAAAAGCAGTTTTAGTACGATATTATTTACACATACGATTCTTATAATGTGTTGCCTTCCCAATATTACACAGTAACTATCTAAGTTACAAATTATAAACATAATCAAAGAGTACACAACATCTACAGAGAATGCAACTTATTAAAAATTTAAAACGTTATAGAAGGTTCGCCCAAGTGAACCCTACATATGTACTGGAGAGAACACCCAAAAACATTAAAATAACTCTCTCAATTTCAATCAACAATAAAAAGTTCTTTGCTCTCCAGATTTCTACCCTCTCGTGGAACTAATAAATTACATTTCTTACCTATAATTGAAAACAGCGGGGATACTTGGGAACTGCATTATACGTAAATGTCAATAAAACAAACCGATAGTTCATAATAATTAAGATCATCATCGCACATTCAAAAATGTGACAAGCTTATTCAATTACTGAATTTTTCTTCCCATGTTCATTTCTTTCTTTCTCCTTTGATTAATTCTGGCATGTTACAAATCTTATTCCTGCTCTTCTGCCTCATTTGCAGAAGCTTAATTTTATTCCTCAGGATGGGTTAGGTCAGAGACTGTGGAACAGGGTAAGTTTGTATTTCCTTTTTGTTTGCTACGAGATTTGCACTGAGAATCAACTTCCATATCTGAAACACCTTCTTTCTCCTGAAATGTATACAAACTCATTTTTAATATGGTGAAACACCTCACTGTATTGTTGAATCCAAATTCTTACTCACATCCATTTTTAACTGGGTGCATTAGGACAATAGCTATGTCCTTCTCTAAAGCCTCCTGTACATCTAAATCTCCTTAGCAACATACCAGTGAACTGATTATTCGTATATTCACACTAGAAATCTAATTTTATGGCAATGAACGCAATTTTATAGACAATGCATTTTGACACCTAGTGGTCTGCGACACGCTAACTACGTTGCTAATTGGCAGATCCAACATGCTGCATTCGCAATTGCCTTCTAGCCTTTGCTCTCACTGTTTTATAAACCTCCCTCACTTTTACGAGAATTTCTTTTAAAGGGAATAATTAATAAACAGACATTAAAAAAACAACTCACCTATTGCATTGCAATATGTATTTTTGCTGTGTGTTGTAGAAATTGTTAATCTCCTTAGATAATACAAACTGCCCTCGTTTCCCTCAATTACCTTGCTCATTTTCCTACTAGGAAAATTAAAAAATATAAAAGTAAAAAATATTGTTCTCACATCTACACTTTTTGTGAAGTTTCATACATTTTTCTAATCGATTTTATAAATTCTCACATTATGAAACTAAAACTTTTCTTGACATAATTTTTCTCAAATACATTCAAAAAGATAAGTTTGAAATTGATCTTTGATGCCACGTCAAGGCCATTGGCACTTAATTGCACTCCAAGTTCTTTCAATTGTATTGGTGTGCTCATTTTCAGGATTCTTAAATCACAAAGAGTGGTTGATAGCGAAGTGTCCTTCGAATGACCTTCATCTTTGACACAATTATAAGATCTCCAGCAATCTGAGATCACAGAGGACTGCAGTTTGATAGAAGTTTTTATAATGTCTAGAAGAACCTCTTTGCCTCTATTTTCTACAACCTTGAAAAAACGCGCTTTGACACTCATTCAATTCCCCATAACACCGATATTCCATTCCCTCTCTTACCTCTAATAAAGATCCTTTTAGCAAATTTACTTTCAATTTCCACAATCACACCTTCATCACCCAAAGGTACACTTTCCAGAATCATAAAATTTACTTCCCGAAAAAAAATCATTCAATTCGTCACCGTTTTTGCACCTACATTCACATCACTTATTATGTGCTTAACATAACGCTCGTCGACCCGTTTACCCTTATTAACGACACCTTAGATTCATTAAGATTTGCTTTAACTCTCCTATGTATCGATCTAAACCTTAAGTGACGAAATTTGTTATAATTCAAAGGGCAAGTAGTACCTAATACATTTACAAGGTCGCCAGTTGCCAATAAAAATGCAACAAACTAATTTTTTATACTTCTTTTATTTATCTTTTACCAACAATGACCTGGAAAACCTAATGGATTGGAGCGGGCCTAACATAAAAAAACCATAGGCTTGAATTTCTACAAGATTACATGAATCATCTTTGGATCAAAACGAGGCACCTATTGGATTATTTTTAGATCTCTCAAAAGCTTTTGACGTCATTGATCATGACATTTTACTTTCAAAATTACCTTCAAACGGAATCCGTGGTATTGCTCTAGATTGGTTATGTTCGTACCTTAAACAACGATCTCAGAGAGTTGAAATACCTTACTGGAATGATGGAACATTACGTACGCACCTTTCCGACTCTTTGCCCATTGCACGTGGAGGGATCGATTTTTGGCGAGATTCTGTTCCTACTTTACGTAAAAGATATGCCCTCGACGATTCGAAACGGAAGAACGGTTCTCTTTGCAGATGATACGAACATCCTTTGCAATAAAGAAACCGTAAATAGTTCAATATCAGATGTTTCAAATTGGTTCCGAAATAACAATAGTAAACGAAAAGAAAACTGTTTTAATGCAGTTTTCCATTTCAAATAAACAATTCTGTGCTCCATGGAAAATGAACGGTGTACCATTGACTGATGTTAAAGCAACAAATGTTTTCGGTCTCTCAATTCAGTTAAACCTTAAGATTCCATTTAAATGAATTGAACACAAAATTGAGTTCATTGTGCTACGCGTAAAGAATTCTTTCAAATTCAGCCAGCCTTCATACTGCTGTGTACGGATATTTGTATGTATGTTTGTTGTTTGTATTCGCGAATGTTCATTCCCGCCTGAGATATGGCATAATATTCTGGGGAAAAAAATCTTACAGCTCCCAGACATAGATTACAAAAAAGAACTGTACAAATAATATGCAAATCTCACCCACATGATTCTTGTAAGCCTCTCTTCATTAATCTAGGAATTTTACCATTACCTTGTCTGTTCAGTGGTTTTTGTCAAAAATGGCTTGCATAAGGCCGGGAATATATTTTCAGAAAATGCCTATGTCTATTACTATAACAATCGACGTAGAAATCATATTCATTAGGTGACAATATCAACAGCTCATTACAAAAAATTCACATTCAATGCATGTACATTATTTTACAACACTTTGCCAAATGACATTAAACGATTAAATTCGATAGAAAATTTTAAATCCCAAGTGAAATCGTTTCTGCTGCATAACTGTTTCTATTCAATTAGAGACTATACTGAGCATCACAAGAAAAGTAACATTAATTGTAACAGTGATATTTAATGTATTATTTACCATTTGGACTGCATAATTTTAAACAATATGTAACAGTACGTATTGTATCGCAGCTTCTGGGTCAACGACCCCCATCTCGATCAGGTTTTTCGTCCAGTTTCCCTGATCCATTGAGCAAATGCTGAGATGGCTCCTTGTTTTGCTTCTGGACATAAATGTAACTTCATTTTCTGT
The DNA here is from genome assembly GCA_011170035.1 of Teleogryllus occipitalis. Classification (NCBI taxonomy): domain Eukaryota; kingdom Metazoa; phylum Arthropoda; class Insecta; order Orthoptera; family Gryllidae; genus Teleogryllus; species Teleogryllus occipitalis. The sequence continues at coordinate 16,952 of BLKR01002843.1, forward strand.
GCACGTCTTCTAGAATTCAGTGGGAAATACAATTATTCAAATTATCGTTTCCATGTTGTCGCGGCAGGAAGTATTATTCCTTGACGAAGGACGTCATGGATAAGAGCCAAAATTTATTGCTTATTTATCCTCGAAAATATATTTTATTACATGGGAGGTATTTTTTTAAAATTTAAGTAGTATATGACTTAGTGTATGGATCACAGAATTTTGAAAATGTGCACACAATTCACTTTTCCCCATAGCACGTCATACGCAGTTTGAACTGTTTTTTGACATAAAATAAATAAAAAAAAACTTTCTAGTTTTGAAAGTGCATTCAGGAAAGGGGAAAAATCTGGAATCCTTTTTCCTGGTTCAATCTAAGTTTAAAATATACACAATCTAATAATTTTCAGCTTACAACACAACATTTATTCAGTATTATTACAACTATGGCTTTAAGGCACTCGCCTCAGCTTTACAACAAACAGTTTCTCCTATTATTGAGAGAAATACAGAATTATGTGTGATTTTCTCCCCCATACGTCACATACAGTTTTTGACTGTTTTTGACTAAATAAATAAATAAATAAATATGTAAACATTTGTCCAAAATTGTCAAGCAAAACCTTCCGTGCTTCTATACCAGAACCAGCAAAAAAATAACCATATTAATCTAATGCAGAACTACTTGGTTGCGTAATAATTCTGCCCTACTCTCCACTTTAGGAGCATAGAATACAACAAATTATGCAAACTTGCAAAAGAACTCACTTGAGGTACTTTGATTAAGTGGACATGAATTTACCGGAAACCGATTGAGAACTCTTGTGTTACAACAAAACAACATATCATTAACAGCATGATCGTGGTTTCTTTTACACAGATGTACATTCTAAAAACTGGCTACCTCCTTGAGGCACCTTTTACCCTTCACAGTTGCAGCAGTGCTTTAACAAAGCCGTTGGCGGCCGATCCACAGCCTTAAAACAGCGTTACCCGAGCGGCAAACTTAGGTCGCTCACGGGGCCAAATGACGGGCTCCAACACAGAGGTCACTGCAACACGCAGTACGGATCCAACTGTAACGTCTTCAAATGTTCCTACTCTACGAACCAAGAAAGTGCAACATTAAAATACAAATTAGAGAAAATGCGCAGATTCCACAACCGAGCGCACTCGGATGCTGCAAATGTCGTGCAAGGCTACGTATCAAAACACATCACGAGCCTATACTCTCGTACCCATGCGCATAAAAAGCGCCTTACGGGGATTTCACATCAAATTAACACACACCGCTGCAAATGAAGTCAACCAGTTAGTACATCATTAATACATTCTTAAAACTATACACTTCAATATAGAAAAAAATGTTCCATCAAATTCCTCATTTAAGTAAACAGTTTAAGTAAACAGTATTTGTTCATGCATGTGTTCTCCATTTTCAGGCTTGTGATTATGTGATTAAATCGCTTTAAAATACTAGGTATATCATACTTAACATTTAAAAATTTGTAATTATGTTAATTTCACAATATGTATATGTATAGGTAATTACACATCTTAAAATAAGCTAAATTGCATGGCCATGCTCACACGTATGGTATGTATGAAGAGAGTTTGTTTTAACAACTTGCACCTTTGTATTGTTCATCATTGAGTTTTATCAATGTTAATTGTTTTTATTTAATTCTCAAATTTACATTAAACATTTACGGTGTTTTATGTACTTTACATGATAAGATTTCATTGATAGTAACTCAATGATAATTTATAACTTGTCATTTAGTGTAAAACCAATATGCATATTCTGTAATAACTTCATATTACGTAAAATGTGTAAATATATATGGCAATGTCATACAGTGATGTAGTTCTACCTTTCGCTGCCAGATAAGTCGATGTACGAACACATTCAATTGGCTATCATACAAGTGACAGCTGCTGATAAGACAAGTTCAGCCTCCGACCGCTTGGACCGCTACCTAACAACTAAGAGCTTCTCATTTTTGTAAATTACATTTAATGGCGAGCCAAGAAATAGTTCTAGCAGCTTGTTATTTGAATACAAATCTAAAAAAGGGCTCTGCTCCCTCATTACATTGTTTGTACGCCACGATAACCTCTTTTAAGCTTTCGTAAACTTTTTGAACATTTCTATATTCAAAATTGTGGTTTATTCCAGTCTCTCTGTACCGTTAAATGTTTAATTATTTTATAAAGTGTATGGTTCTCTCAACGTATGCCCAAGTGGGCTTCTGGGGTGGCTAAGGCCCGTTTTTGGTATACATGACAATGGCTTTTTATATTGAATTTATTGGACGGCAATTGGCATATTGAATATTTATGCAATTGTTAACAATTTGTTTCTCTTACAGTGCCTGATTTGCAAGCCTCATATGCTATATTTTTGTAGCACATGGGTAGGTCCGAAGAACGTCGAGGCCCTGCCTCAAGCTGTGCATTTATGTAAAAGTTGAGCTCCGATTTGTTTTGCGGATGTCAACCATCTATATTAAAAAAAAAAAAGGTATTCTGCCATGGCTTCGTTTAGAGCTTCTACTGAACCGATTGTAATATTTTTTCCTTTAAATGAAAGAATGTGATCCTTTGATGTGTTATCAGATATCGTTTGTGATGATTCACCACCATTTACGGTGTAAATTAATTAATTAAATTATTCTTTAATAGTACGCTTATCAATAATCAATTGTTTTCTCCCAAAGGGTGGCTGTATCAAAATCGATTATATGAAACGCTAATGTGAGTCCACGCTGCTTCATGGTGGCGCTGCTGGATATTTTGTTTTGATTGTTGAGATTTGTTTACAATTCGTCAAGGTTTTGTTTCAGTGTAATAATTGCATTGTGGCGTTGACAGTTTGTATATGTTTGCTTTTGTGATGTATTTTGTAGAGAAAATTCGGACAGTGGGTTTTGCTCGGTTGTACTGAAGTAGTGAAGTTGTTCAATGGTTATGTCGAATTCCGAATCGTTGCCCACGCGCCCCAAAAGACGCAAACGTACATTAACTGGACGCAGGGAAAGAGAAAGTCAGGGTAGGTGTCGAGATAGTGAGGTCATTTCGTTTTCTACTGGGTCGTTGTCTATGGAATGTCAGTTTTTTTCTGCTTTGTACTTCCCATGCGAGAGAAATTCTGCAAACGAGTTTACTCTGTGTTGCTTAAATGGGAAAATAAGTTTACCTTCTAGCTAGAAGTAATCAAATTTGTTTATAGATAATGACACATCAAAAAACATTAGAAATAATATCCGTCAGTATTAAAGTGCTCTGACTTTTGTGTCATTTGGTGTTCTATTGGAATATGTGGGCCATATTGAATTGCCATGTGGTCATGGGACATACGTGTTCAAAATTTTGGGAACTCCACATCACAAAATATCTTCATTATACCCTGAAGATCCAAACAATGCAACATATTGTGAACATTAGTCTGGGCACGGTATTTGACATTTATCTCAGATCTCACCGTCAAAATTTGACGGGTTCTCACTAGTATGCTAATATTTATTATATTATTGCCGATTTTGATTGGCAGCGTCCTGGTCCGTGCTGGGCATATGAGCCAGTGACCTATTCGAGTACGACTGCCCATGGCCCCGTGGGAGACGCTTTTCTCGTCTACCGGCTGGAAGTTGCGTCGGCCACAGGGCCACATTTTGTCGCAACAGACGCACTGATAAGGTTCGAGGAAGTGGTAAAAAGTGAAATAATCACTTCTAAGTTGTTCTTTGCAATCAATTAAGCCGTTGTTATGTTTACATATGCGTTAATGATGAAATGAGAGAACCATACTGCGGTATCAACTTAGCATATATGTTTTCTTTTGTTATTGAAGACATCTCAGTTGAGTGTCTTATCACTTTTGTTATAAATCGTGAAATTCGTCGTATTTTCTAACGTGGAATATTTTACGCTAACTACGACGATCTAGCTCTGTACTGCCGATTCTGAAGAACGGCTATGGCCTGACACATTTGTAAATTACTGTAAATCTGTGTAACCGTTAATCTTCTTTTTTAGAGAGACTGTTTTACGCCTGACAAATTTGTAAATGATCGTAATTCTGTATACTTCTGTGATTTCACACTAATGTATTTTCAGGTAATGTTTCCAGTCCACGACTCAGCTGAAAATCATCTAGTAATTTTGTAATGCTGTTTCATGCAGTTCCAACTGCATCTTGTTGAACTATGTTAATAAATGTTATAATACTTTTAGAAATCCTGTGGACTAAAAAGTTTATCTTCTAAGTCTGGTACCTATCCTTTGACTTTACCTCGTGAATTACCCGAACCTGTAGAGCGTTATAAAAGCTCCAATTTCTTTGTTGATGGAGGCTCACGCCCTAGGGATAGAGTCCCGACTCTTTCCTTTAGGAATACGTGTCACATTGATTTTCCTGAATTTCCTCCTCTGTATATTTTGGGATTTAAGAAAAGAAATAAAATAAGAACTATTTTGCCACATATGTGGCTGGCAACCGTAATTGTTATTTATTTCAATTTATTTATAAATACAAAGTGGCAACAATGCCAATTTTCCGCATAGCCATTTCAAAAGAAAACATACAAAGTGACGACCGTGACAGGACTCGGCGTAGTCTTCGGATATTTTAGTCCACATTTTTTCAATTTGTATTAACTTTTGTATTTTTCAACTGTCTTCTCCTGTATTTCAACTTAAATTTAATTGATTTTTCCTTTTTCATCCGATGTCATCTCAAACTTTTGACTTGTGTTTTCTGCAATTCTTTGATTCTGTTTGAATATTTTCGGTATGCCAGCTTCTGAACAAGGTGCCCAGCCGTGTGGAGATGAGGCGGCGGGCGGCGCATTTTTGTTCTAGGATAACAATTATTTACTACCTTGAACTTACTATGCAACACTGATTTCCTGAACTTCAGTTTTTTGTCTTAATTTATTTGGTCCATTGTTATATTTAAAAAGTAACTTGCAATCTGCAGCAGATATACATCAATAGGTAGAAATTAAACAGTTTCACATTTCATGAAAATAATATTATATAATGTTAATAATGAAAATAAAATAAAATGAATAATACTAATTAATAATCAGACTTTACCTTCAGAAATCCAATGTTCCTGAGTTGCTTCTGCTTCTCTCGATGTTAACCGCCTACCACTCTGGGAAACTGCTGTGATGAGAACAGGAAGTGAGGAATAACATTTATGTTGCACACGTTTTCAAATACGAAAGTTATGACTTTCTTTGATTTTACACACGTTTTAGAAAAGACTACTCTTGCTCTACTACGTAAGAACACGACTGCAACGCTTCAGAATACGAATGTATGCGAAACACTTTGAGTACCTGAAGTAGGCAGGCTGGGAAACCCGTAATCCGTTGTCTTGCCTGTAAGGGACAGGAAGCGTTCGATATTCCCTAAGCCTCTCTCATCCTTTGGTACCCCTGAGTAAATATGTATATATCTGCCCTTCTGTTCTGTACTGTCACGGCGGTCTGCGTTATCTGGTTGTGATTGACGCCGGCCCGGACGTAGCTCAATCGGTTGAATTGGATGGTGGAAGGAAGTTGACGAGAGTTGTTTCAATCAGATTGAAGTTATTCTAGATTAATAAATGTGAGTTTTATTTCTGACAGGTGTCAGAGAAGTTACACTGTGAATTTTAAGTAAAATTAACCCTACCTAATGAGCTCATAAAAAAAATTAAATTAAATTATAAATTGGGTTCTTATTCATTAATCACAATAGCCAATGCGCGGCAACGCTTACATAAAAGAAGTTTTTTTACTTATTTTTCTCTTACTCAAAAGTCCAGAAACGCTTGAAGAGCGCGGAGAGAAACCTGGAGCGTAGGTTTATTTTGCCTGATGGCGGCTGATGGCGAGAGAAGCCGGCACTTCGGTAGCGGGGTGTCCTCGGGTCGGTGACCTCATCAGCTGGGGGCTGCGGGCTCGGGGAAGGGCGGCCCTTGGCGGCAGCCGTGGCAGCGCCTCCTGCACCGGTCGCGCTGGGATGTGGCGGCGTCAGGCCGCGTCCGCTAGAGGAAGCCCGGGGTGCATGGGCCGTCTCCACCTCTCGAAAAGACTAGCGGCGACTCCACATCAGGTATCGGTTGGCGGCGTGGCTCAGAAAGATGACGAAAGTCACCAGAAGATACAGGCAAGCATTAACCTGTGGCTATCTTGGCGAAATAATAACTGGCCGTTTTATGCACAGTGGCGTAATGGTCACGAATTAAAGTACCAACAATCTCGGCGAAACGATCTGAAATCGAGAAGCCATTCCTTTCTGTGCGTGAGCCTCTCGTGAAACTCCTCGGCCGAAAATCAAATCGAGAGTGTCTTTTGGATTTTTGCTCCGTGCGTACGAGCCCTTTGGTTCCCCCCTCCCCAAATTGCTTACTTGCTTTCGAAATCACCCCTTCCCCTGTCATTTGTGATCTGATTGGCCCAAACCTATGGCGTCGTGGTTTATTCTTCACCAATCAGATGTCCAGATTCTCCAAAATTTTCCGTCAATTCGACTTTTTCCCTCTCACTCTATCTTTAAGTGTGTGCACGTGTGCAATGGCCGTTTTCATAAACACTCTTTTCAATAAACAGAGTTAATAAACGATCATGTACTTCCCGATCGGGGAATCACCTAAAGAAAAATATCGGCTCCGAGGACAGTGAAGCATTCATAAGGGTGAGCCCTGTCAGCGCGCGGCTGTGGGTCGTAAATCCCTTTAGAAACGGGCGATTTCGGAGGGGACCTGCCAGCGGCGGCGGCGGCTGTGGCTGTGGCGGCGGCTGTGGCCCCAGCGTGTCTTGACACACAGCTCTTTTGTTCACGAATAATTTTTCTTATTATACGTAATAATAATGTGCCGCCACAGTACATCTACCTTTTTTCTTTGTTTCTGAAAATGCTTCAATATCCATACGACTCATATGCATTTCTTTGACTTCTCCTATCTCTTTGGTTGATAGCCCTTGAATATTCCAAGTTTCAATTCTCATAGATATTTTTCTTGCCCAAAGTCGTCGTATATTACGTTCGCCATTTTCCGGGGCTTCGCTGAGAAATTTTGCATGCGTAGTGTTTCCCGAGTGAAGAGGTGCAGGCCCACTGCCTCAACCCCCGTACAGGAGGAGCAAGGGATTTTGTTTCTGGCTTCTCACGCCATAGGGAGGTTGCCTTTTCCAGGCTTCGACGCCCCCTCCCCGTACGAAAGGAAAAATAAGTTAAAAAGAGAGAAAGACGAAGAAAAGTGAAGGTGAAAGAGTGAATGATTCCCTAGCCCCCGAAACCTAATAGCGTCGGGGTCGAAAGAACACAAGGGGCCTACAGCAGACGGTAGTACACACACCAGAGAGAGGGATGAGGTACAAGTAAGTGGAAGAGATACCACATCCGAGAAAGGGACCGCTAGTTGCGGAGGGAGGAGCATAGGAATAGGTGAGTCAGGAAACAAGGAACAGGATTGGTGTGACGGCTCGATGTAGGAGTCTACTTTGTCTGGCTCCTCCGCTGAGGGCTGTACAGCAGGGGTGACCCTACCACCAGCAACTCCCAAGAAGTTGGTCCGAAAAAAAATTAAAATTTCCAATTTTCATGTGCGTAAGTTTGTCCATCGTTTGACCACTTTTGCCCACCCTTTAGAAGTTTTTTACCAGCCTCCGTTCAAAAGTTAGAGTAAAAACAATTTTTTCGGGCCAACATCACACTTTTACGAAATTAACAAGATTTTGCCTAAAATATTAAAGATATCAAAATTTGATGTGCACTTTCGTTGGTCCATTGTTTGACCATCTTTAATCACGAACTATATTATTTTTACGTTTCCTCTAGCAGATATTGACGAAAAACGAATTTCACGGCACCCAGAAACCGTGAACCTGGCCCGAATCCAATTAAAAAATTCAATTTTGTTTTAGGGGGGTTGAGCGCTTTGCTCTGTGGAGTAATCCTACATTAAAGTGCTTTTTACTGTTAACATTTGTCAAGTCTCGTCACGTCGCAGTCAGTCATTGCCTTTTATCCCTTCGGCCAGGGGCTCGACGACGTTGGGTCCCGGGGTTCCTGGCCGGTCACCCAACCACGAACCCGCGAGTCTCGAATGCGCTTAACCTTCGTGATTTCACGGAGCGTAGTAAACGCATTCGGCTAGCGCCGCCGGCCTTTAAAAGATTATTACCGTGTCCGGTTCAAACGCTGCTGGCAAAAAACCTTTTTCCCGCCATTTTATCAATTCATATGAAGACCAAGAAACGCACGGAAATTTCGATATTTTACTGTCCCCTTTGTCCATCTTTGGAAAACGAATATCAATCACTTAGAAAAGGTATATTAAGTTTAGTTAAAAAATTACAGGAGAAAAGAAGCTTTGACCACAGATGGACAGATATTTTTCCGTCAATCAATTTTTCGGTATTAACATGGTACAAAACATGAACCCTGACTACAAAACATGTTAGGAAGTAATTTACTATATACAGGATGTCCAGTGAGAAATGTCGAAACTTCGAAAATAAGCTCTTAAGACAATTTTAAGCATATTTTGTCTAAAAACTTCCTTGGGCATTCCGAAGGACTGAACGGATATAAGCACTCTAATATCGATTTGAAATTTTTTCTATGCAAAAATGTGTATTGCAGAAGTATATAAACACTTCAGAAACATGTAAATTGTTTATTATTTACAAAAGAAATTAATATATTTATTCAGAAAGAAAAATTAACACAGAAAAAAATTGGAACCATTTTTGAGAAAATGGCGTTTCAGCGTTTCTGAAAATGCCGAATTTTGTGCTCACTTTTACATAAAACTGTTGAGTTTTCGAAAAACTTTATTTGACATTATTTAAAGCACATGTGCTCATAAATATGATAATTTAAAGAAATCGTCTTCAATGTACATTTTAGACGTGAGAGACAAGTTAAAAAATTTCATTTTTGAATTTTTTATAAAACAAAAGAATACACCAATAAGACGATTATGTCACGGCATAGGGTTCGCTTGACATTAACTTTGCGAAAAATTTAAAAAATTCAGGTTGTTTTTGAGCAAATATTTTTGTATTTTTTTAAAATTGCAAATATTGCACGCACTATTGCATGCAAGCTACTAAAATTTGCAAAAAAAAATCTGCATGACCTAATTGAAAGAACTTTCATTTGAACAACTTTCATTTGAAGGAAAAATCTGTCTTCAATTTTGTAGTTGTAGGAAGCCGCCGGAAAAATTCAAACGTTTGCAATTTTCGAAAATTCAGGGTTAACCGTGAAATTCTGATCTATGCCACCTTTATAAGTGTATTTTGCTCTTATTTGACAAGAAATTTAAAGAAAAAATTGGAGCCTTTTTTGAGAAAATTTTGAAAATGTCTGGGGGTCGTCATGTAAAGTACCACAAAATTTTAAAGAATGTTTTTGAAAATTTCAAAGCTTCAACTAGAGTCAGATTGACATAGGATTCTTCAATTTAGAAAAGATCGTACTTGTGGTTTAGGCGCTAGGAGTGTTCACAGACAGACGGACGGACGGACGGACAGATGGACGTTTAGCTTCTAATTGTTTTTTCGGCATCAAGGACACACAAAACAAATATTCTGGCTACACCACGTGTTAGAGGATTTTTTTCTCCTAATTTAGAAATTAGTTTTATGCACTTTTTCGCCACCAGAGCTCTTTAATGAATTTTTTCCGCCGAAAATCCGCCGTTTTTTCGTGCAGCATTACATAACTTTCTCTATACTGCGTACATTATTACTCCGTATATACGTACGTATACGAGAAAATACAAGTTTTTTATTTCTTTTGTAAATAATTAACAATTTACATATTTCTGGAGTTTTTATATGCTTCTGAACCCCACACCCACGCACACGCGCGCGCATGCGCGCACGCACGCACACAACACACACACACACACACACACACACACACACACACACACATATATATATATATATATATATATATATATATATATATATATATATATATATTTGTAACAACCTGTCTAATTTTATTTTTAAATTAAATATTTCCTCTGCCCTTCTAATATAATTAAACGAATAATATAATATAATTCAACGTAACCCGTTTCAAATTTATAAAAGAATATGGGCGCCAGGAAAAGATTACGTTAATTCAATTATTAAAATTAATCTTCAACTGCTATTTCCAATAAATTAATATCCGGCTAACTGGGTCGATGGGTCTTATAAGAAGTAATCGCTACTGACTACCAATAGTCGATTATTCGATCTGCCATCTGTACAGTGGCCGAGGAAATATATATTTCTAGCTACTCATTTGCTGGAATTAGCTAAATGAAAATCATCTTTTCTATTCACAGAAACTTGTAAGTTTATTCAATGTTCATTGGTAACAATACGGAACATACTTTCGGTCATGACCAGTCTCAAACCTTATATTGCAGTACCCGTCTTCGCGTGCTCTTGACCGATGTCACCGCGTAGAACCATTTTCAATCTTTCCCGTTGTCGATGGCTCCAGGTCCAAATACCATGTTCTTTTCTTCCGTTCTGGCACAAGGGTACTCAAGTCACTGATCGTCACCGCCTCATAAGTTGATAAGATTAATTAATTTTCCTTTTAAAAGTTCCCAGTTCTTTCTACACGTATACTTAAAATATTAAAGTTCAGCAAACTGTTATCTGCATCAAATACTCCCAGTCCTGTTGCCGACAAATTCACCTAAGTTCACAATTCTAGCTGCTGCACTCGAAATATTTCCAAGTCCCAATTTCTGCACATTACATCACTATTTTAAGTCCGACAACCATACGCTCCAAAGTAGATGTTCACAATTCCCAAACTCCCAACATCAATTGTCTACACATGATCCGCACAGCACCACGGCATAAGTTGGAGTGAATCCACATTCCCGTCTTTCAGCCCTTCAAAACTCGGTCCATCTTTCTACTGTTTCTTGTCAGAAAAAATTCCATGCCTAGCCAATCCCTCAATTACTTACAAATTCCACTAGCTGCGCCCCAGACTGTCATTGCTTTCTCGACCAATTGCCAAACAGTTTACTTTATCAACTAGCCGCGCCTCGTGGTTCAAAGCAATGAAGTTTGTTGACCTTGACGACAACTCGTCTACTGTTGCTATGCCGCCATATTTGCATATGTCTATCCTTACCATTCACCCTGTTAACAATAAATGTGACGCAATACAATGTCCCACATATTGGTATGTCATTATATATCTATACTAATAAAGACAGAAGTGCGTTGTCTTCCAGCGCGGTAATCTCTGAACCTACTGAACCAATGCTGATGAAACATTTGTGCTAGCATTCTTTAAAGGCCTGGAGTACTATAGGCTATGATTTACAAACATAAACGGTAATATATTTTCAAAATAATTACTTTTCTGGGCATTTTTCACCTCGCCTTACTTCACAGATTCAAGAGTGCATCAATGTCAACAGTTTAGCTGTGCGCCACCAGAGGATGACGTCTGAGATCTACTATTGATTTCATCAATGCCCAGAATTATTGCAAAATTCATTAGAGTTTGAATAAGGTTATGTCATTCAGGGACATTCCCTGTGTGAATATATGAAATAAAGCCGTAACTGAAGTGGTAAATAATGTCAATGTTCATGTATTGCTCTTTGTCCGTGTTATATACTAAGTGCCAAGAAATCATTGAGTTTGAAAGTGTTTAATAATTGAGGTAGGTTGAGAGAATAAAAAGTACAATAATATACAGTACAGAATATACAGTAATGTACAATGTACAATATACACATATCGTATACAATATAAACTTCTTTTACAGACAACTGAATTGTTTGACTAAACGACAGTCACAATTGTCAAAACATATTACAAATGCCAAGAAAAGGGCAGTTTACTAAAATTTTGAATCGGTTACTCGGAGGGAAGATCGACTTGCTTAAGTACTTACTCGCCCCATTGAAAACAATACTGCAAGAAGGGGAGAAATGTGAATAATTCTATAAGTAGTAGGGCAGCTGTTCTTTAGGACTCTCAATTTGACTATTTACACAGTTTTTAGGTTCAAAATGGTAAAATGGAAAATGTGTATATGTTTTCAGTCCATTCAGTAAATTTGTTTCTTCAATATACGAAGGCAGTTTGAACAGTGGTGTGTAATTTAGGAATGATCATTTACATATTAAGACTAATCTGTACAGTTGTTTGTCATGTTAATTGCAGTTGTACTTTTTTCTTCTACATGCGAAGAAATTTAGTGCAGTGGTTGGTAATTAAGTAATGGTCATTACAATATTAAGACTAATATGTGCAGTTGTTTTGCATGTCACTGGCTCCTAATGAATGAATGAATGAATACATATATATTTTTCAATAAATAATTGTAAAAAATAATTTATCTCAAAATATTTTGTCTAAGCAAATCTGGGAGTCCTTTGTTTGTATTTTTCAGTATTCATGTTCATATTGGTAAAATGGAAAATTTTCATGTTTTCAGCCCACCCAGTAAAAGTTTTTCTTCAATAACTTCATTTACATATTAAGACTAAACTGCGCTATTGTTTTGCATATCAATGGCTGCCAATGAATAATTTCATCCATATTGTTCCATAAAATATAAGAAAAACTTAATTTATCTAAAAAAGTTTGTCTGAGCAAATATATAAATCTGGGAGCTCTTGGTTTCTATTATTCAGCTCTCACGTTAAAATTGGTACAATGGAAAATGTTTATTTGTCTTCAGTCCATCCAGTAAAAGTTTTTCTTCAACATTTGAAGGAGTTTTGTGCAGTGGTATGTATTTTCGGAATGACCATTTACATATTAAGACTAATCTGTACAGTTGTTTGGATATCAATTGCTGTTGTACTTTTTTCTTGTATATGTGAAGAAGTTTAGTGCAGTGGATGATAGTTATAGAATGATCATTTATTTATGAAGACTAATATGTGTTTTAGGTTTGCTTATCAATTGCTCCCAATAATTGAATTCATCCACACTTTTCTATAAAAAAATAGACAGAAATTAATTTATCTAATAAAAAACTTTGTCTGAGCAAATAAATAAATCTGGGACTTCTTGGTTTCTATTATTCAGCTCTCCTGCACAAATTGGAAAAATTGAAAGTAATTTATGATTTTGTAAACCCAGTAAAAGTTTTTCTTCAATATGGGATAAATTTCTGTATCGTGGTATGTAATTTAGGAATGACCATTTACATATTAAGACTAATCTGTAGAGTTGTTTGCATATCAATTGCTCCCAATGAATGAGTTCATTCATATATTTCTAAAAAAATAAACAAAAATTAATTGGTCAAAAAATATTTTTGTCTATGCAAATAATATCTGGGAGTCTTTGGTTTCTATTATTCATATTTCAGGATCCATAATCTCTATCACTTGAGATAAAATAATGATGCTAATATTGTTTTCTTATGTGATTCAGTGCATTGTCAATTTATTATTTGCACATAATTTAATGTTGGTGGATCATTAGTTTTCTATTGTATCAGTCGTATGATGAATTGATTTACCTGAACAAATAAGTTTTATACTACGTGTTACGATCACACAGGACATTAAACATGTATATTTTTGTCATCTTTAGAATTATATAAACATGGTAATTATGTTTCAGAATAGATACAAGTATTTTCATTTATTTTTATGATTATGAATCAACAATTACGTTATGAAATCTATAACTATTACTCCCGATCTACCTACTACCGTACCCGTGCATGAACTTGCGCATGTTATACTCAGCTTAAAACAGTAAGTGCGTTCAATGTCACGAGTTGACAGATCAATTTCAAAACTTTCTTTATGAATACAATAGAAGAAAAAATATAAGAATAGGATAAGTTTTACAACGTGACAGTTTTGATAGTGTTGAAATATATAAAACTCCACAAAAATTTTATATGTGAGTACAAGTATTTTATTTTGTAGTTTAGATTTGTTTATTGCTTTTAGTTATAAAGTGAATGTTTAGAAGCTGGAACTTCAATTAAGAAAAATGTCATTATTTATGGAAAAGTGAGCGAGGTAATCTGGAAATTTCGAAGTGGGGTCAAGAGAAGACAGCTATCGTGGCGTGGCCAGGCAGAGCATGGCAGGGAGTAGGGCGGAGAAGGATTGATTGATTGATTGATTGAGTTTAAGGGCGCTTCCACGGCTAAGGTCATTTGCGCCCGTGTCAAATTATTTTAAGACCAGTGCATAATATTGCAGTTCCAAGTTAAGAGAGAAAATTAAAATCTTTAATAGAAAGCAAAGTAAAACTGAGAAGGGACGTATCTTAGGATAAGGGTTTGGCAGAAAATTGCCAGATAGTTTTTTTTTGTTTAAAATCTCGGGCTAAAAGCCAATATTTGGCATTATCATCTTCTCTCAGATAAGGCTGTACAAGCCAGTCTCTCGCAAAAAGCCAAAAAGCTTGCAGAGAGAAGATTCGTCATTACTAAGAATCTCCGCAAGGGAGCTAAGAAGGTCATGCCTTCGACGGCTCTCTCTTATCTTAAGACAGTGTAAGAGAACATGCTCCACGGTAAGATCTATTTTGCAGTATTCGCATATAGAGGGTGGGTCCCCGTGGAGGAGATAACCGTGGGAGAAATGGCAGTGACCGATCCGGAGGCGTGTTAAAATGATCTCCTCTCGCCGAGCATCACGAGATGAGGAAGACCAAGGATTTATGGAATCCTTGATTCTCGTGAGCTTATAATCTGAGTTATGCCACTCTGTTTGCCATTCACTGCGGATAGAGCGTTTTATAAACAGCTTAGTGTCTTCCGTGGGGACTGTGAAGATGTCCAATTCTCTTTTCTTCGAGGCAGACTTTGCTGCCTGGTCAGCTATTTCATTTTCTCTTATTCCCACGTGTCCAGGGACCCAGCAAAAGACTAAAATATAGTGGCGGACCAAGAGATGGTGGATTTGCTGTTGGATTGTCATTGTCAGTGGGTCACAAGACGAGAAGGAGGAGATGCATTCAAGAGAGCTTTTTGAATCACTGCAGATCACTACTTTCTTTAGTGACATCGATCCAGCATATTTAAATGCCTCAAAGAGCGCATACTTTTCTGCGGTATAGACGCTGCACGAAGAGTCTAGTCGAAAGCCTTGCGTGGATCTACTGCAGTAGTAGGCACATCCGACTTTGCCGTTTTGGGAAGAGCCATCGGTGTAAATAAAGAAATGGCCAGGATACGTAGATTTTATCGGCTCAAATTCCGATAAGAATGTACTGGGGGAGTTAAGGATTTAGGAAGGTTAGACAGTCTAAGATCTATTATCAGCCGGTGTAGTTTCCAAGGGGAAACAAGGTTTCGTAGGGGGGGGGTTCACAGGGTTGGGTAGTTTTATATGAAGCTTCTGTAAGAGCATACGGAGACGGACATCCAGGGGATGGGGTAATGACGGTCTAAGCGCATATGAAGTCAGGTGGGTAGGATGGAGGACTGCTTGGCGCGAGGGAGTATCAACATTGGATAATTTCGCGCCATATGAAGGCAATCAGAATATTCCGCCTTCGTCTCAGAGATGGTTCTCCAGCCTCGGCCAAGAGGCATTCGATGCGACTCGTGCGGTAGGCGCCTGTACTAATCCTTATGCCAGCATTATGTATGGTATTTAATGGCCGGGGGGTTGATGGAGACGTTGAACCATGCGCCATACATCCGTACTCCAAGATAAGGCGGATTTTCATCGTTGTATACAAACAAAAGACAAACACGGTCTGCGCCCCAAGAGCTACCAGTAAGAATGCGAAGGGGATTCATAGGTGATACACATCAGCCCTGTAGTTTACGGATGTGTTTTCGCCAGGTTAGGCTCTTGTCGAATGTGAGTCCAAGGAAGGTTGCGCATTCAACGAATGGAAGCTGCTGTCCTCCAAGAAAAAGGTCGGGGTGATTAGGGAGGTGACGGATTCTGCAAAAGTGCATGCAAGTGGTTTTTGTGGTAGAGAACTTGAATCCTGTTTCTTCGCTCCATTCCTGCAGTTTGTTGAGCACAAGTTGTAGTTGCCTCTCAATAACGTGCACGCTCTTGGAGGAGCAAAAAATTGCAAAATCGTCAACGAACAGTGATGCTTTCACAGGCTCCCGGATAACTGATGCAGTACTATTGATAGCAATGGCAAACAGAGTGACGCTCAAAATTGATCCTTGGGGAACACCGTTTTCTAACTGGTGACTAGACACGTCGCCAAGGCGGACGCGGAAAGATCTTGAAGAAAGAAAACCTACTAGAAACAAAGGGAGCCGTCCCCTAAGGCCCCAAGTATGCAAGGTGCGAAGAATGCCGTACCTCCAGGTGGTGTCATACGCTTTCTCTATATCGAAGAAAATTGCTACCAGGTGCTGACGTAGCACGAAAGAAGTGGAAATCTGCGTAGCGAGGGTGACTAAGTGGTCCATGGTTGACCTGTGCTTCCTGAAGCCACATTGGAGAGGTGTAAATAGGTGCTTTTGTTCCAGGAGCCAGACCAGACGTGTATTTACCATTCGCTCTAAAAGCTTGCACACACAGCTTGTGAGCGAGATTGGGCGGGTTGAGGGGGTTGTTCTGTCCTTTCCTTCTTTAGGGATTGGGAGAACGATGGCTTCACGCCAAATCCTTGGTATAGCATGTTCAGCCCAAATCTTGTTGAAAATGCCGAGGAAAAACGAACGAGCGTTTTCAGGTAGGTGTTTCAACATTTGGTTATGTATCTGGTCTGGTCCTGGAGCAGAATCTTTCGTACAAGCGAGGGAACAGGAGAGTTCGTCCATGGAGAAAGAGGCATTGTAATCTTCCTCCACATGACTCGAGAAGTCTAATTTACGGTTTTCCATTTTTCTTTTCGTGTTTTGAAAGCCAGAAGAATAGTGTACGGAGCTGGAGATTTGTTCGTAATGAGAGGCCATTTCTTCAGCAATTTCTTGTGGAGAGGTTAGGAGATTGCCATTTACCATAAGCCCTGAAGTAGACTTCCACCGATCTGTCGGACCTTTCTCCACACAAGTTTAGGGGATGAACGGCAAGAGAGTGGCGAGATGTAGGCTCTCCAGGACGCAGCCTTACTTTCCCGTATCGTTAATCTAGCTCTGGCTCGGGATCTTTTATAGTTTATTAGGTTTTCCATGGTTGGGAACCTACTAAGTTTTGCCAATGCCCTCTTCCGATCCCGGACCGCGGTGGCACAATCATCGTTCCACCATGGCACAGGGGGGTGTCGTGCATGGCCCGACGACTTCGGGATGGCAAATGAGGCCGCATGAAGGACGGCGTTATTAAAATGGGCAACCATAGCATCGATGTCGTTTGGGCAGTTTTCCGATATTCGTAATTCTTTCTTGAATGTTTCCCACTCAGCTCGGTGGATTAGCCACCGAGGAGGGCGAGCAATTTTCAGATCGGGAATATCGAGGTTGACCCGAATGGGAAAATGGTCACTGCCATGCAGGTCGCCAAGGACAGTCCACTCGAAGATTGTAGAAACGGAGGGACTACAGAGAGCTAGGTCCACGGACGAGAATGTGTTAGAAGCTACGGAAAAGTGTGTGCTTTCGCCAGAATTTAGGAGAATTAAGTTTTGGTTATCTATGATATTTTCAAGTAACCTGCCTCTTGTGCACGACCTTGTGCCACCCCAGGAAGGGTTGTGGGCGTTGAAGTCCCCCACAATGAGAAAAGGTGTAGGCACCTGAGAGAGCACATCTTCCAGTTCTTTTTGTGACACGACTTGTCCAGGTGGGATATAAATGTTGCAAATGGTAACAGAAATAGTTCGGAAATTTACACGAACGCAAGATATCTGCAGAGTGGTTCGTATGTCTATTTCTTTCGATACCAAAGAGTTTGTGATAAACGTGGCGACTCCGCCATGTGCGCGGAGGCCATCGTCTACGTCTTGCCTGTAGCAACAAAAGCCGCGTAGAGAGAGGGAGTGCTCAGAAAGGAGATGTGTTTCCTGCAGGCAGATAACCACGGGTCTATATATAGACATTATTAACTTCAATTCATCCAAACGGGTTCGAAAGCCATTTATGTTCCATGACAGGAGAGCCATAGTTTCTAGTTAAGTTTTGGTTCAAGGGTAGGTTATGTATCAGGTTTCTTTTTCTTCTTTTTCCTTCTTTGTTGGAAAGTAATGGCTTGGTTCATGCGGAGTTCCTCATTCCCAGCAGAGTCATCTTGACTACTGCTGGAGAGGGTCGCATGTGACACCACGGTCACCACGGTCCCTTGAGACACCACGGTCCCTTGAGACAGGCGACCTAGATCTAGCAATAGGGCCTGTCGGCCTCAGCTTCTCTTGATGTGTTTGGGTGTTGGTTGAAATATTTATGGTTTGTGTTTCCGATTTTGTTTCAGGCTGGACAAGAGATTTAGGATTTGCATCTCCGCCGATGTCATCAAAGGACACCTGGCAGGCAGCATCGCACAAAGTGGAGGCTTTAGGCGTTTGGGTTTCCGAATTGACTGTCTTATGTTGACCCACGGTGTCAGCGAAACTTCGGGCCATGTCCACGGGGTTTCGCGTCTGGTAACGGCGTCGTGCCTCCGGGAAGGAAACTTTCTCAGAGACCCTGATCTTCTGAATCTCTCTTTCCCTTAAGAAAATGGGGCACTAGTTGGAATTAGATGGATGTTTTCCACAACAGTTAACGCACTTTGCCTCGGCGGAGCAGTTTGAGTCATTACAAACCTCCCTTCCACAGTGCACGCAGACTGCGGCGCTCATGCAGCGAGGTTGCGTATGGCCAAACCTCTGGCATTTAAAGCAGCGCAGAGGGTTTGGAACATACTGCCTGACACGGAGATTGTAGAAGCTACACGATATCTTCTCTGGTAAAGATGGACGGTCGAAAGTCAGTATTAGAGTGGAGGTAGGAGTGAGTACCCCATTTACTCTCCGCTGAATCCTATAGATCTCTGACACACCATATGGCTCGAAGAAGGCTTTCAAATTTTCTTCCGATTCGGTAGCGAAGTCTTCGTGGTTTACCCTTGCAGAGGTTTAAGGTCGGGTGTGCGGACACATGCACCTGGAGGCCGGCTATTTCTTTGAGGTCAAGGATCTTGCTGATCTGTTCGTCAGAGCGACATTCGAAAAGAATTGTGCCATTTCTCTGACGGACCACCGACTGAAATATACAAAACTTTTCAATTTCCCTGGCAAGTTTTATAGGGCTGACACTCTTCATAGTTTCATTTTCTCTTTTACTTGACATGACGAGAAAGCGGGGCTTAGTAGGTCTGTCTGACTCATTACAGAAAAAACTCTCATGATTTACTGTTTCACCAACAAATCTCCTCTTCCTTATGGAAGAGGGCGGGGGGGGAAGGTTTTTATCCATTAAGAGGATATCAGATTCATCCCCGTGGTCCCCACCCACTACGGAGCCCAACAAGGGGACACTCCATCGGAGTGCCAGGGTTGCCACGGGGATATAGTGGGGGGTTACCACAGCGCTGCACCGCCGTGGATCCCCCCGCTCACCCTGGAGTTCAGTACAAGACCTAGTCCAAGCCTGTTGATCGGGAGTGGGTTAGCTCCCGACCGCCCGTCTAGACGAGTCCGTAGCCAAAGCAAGTGTATCGAGACCTACAAGGAATGTTCCCCAAAATACGTAAGAGCACGTATCCCTGGGTGCCAAGAAAAAAAAGGAGCACGAGGAGAGTAATTGGGAAACAGATAGGCCCCTCAACCGCCAGGACATACATTCCCTCCAACACGGGTCGCCATGCACGGCAAACACATGGGTGGGCGTTCAGCATACAGAGGGAGCCAGTGAAATAGAAGAGAAGAAAAGAGACAGGAAGAATGAGAATGTATAATGGGGAGAAGAAAAGCGACTTGTGAAGGAAAGGAATACTTGAGAGCCCTCTCTGTACTCCCCGTCAGGACGTGGACCAACCCACCTCGACGGGGCGGAGAAAGGATACAATGGAAGTTATAGAGATAGGTGCCGCCGCAGGGCATGAAAAGATTGAATTCCTTTTCCTGTATAATATTTTACTGTAATAAATACCCGAGCAACGCCGGGTACTTCAGCTAATGTATATAACGCCCCCGACTCGGGGAAACGCCTTGATAGAATGCTCTTTCGAGCTTAAATATCTCGGGGGGCAGGATCTTTTGGGGTATGAGAAAGTAGCACACCCAGACACAAAATTAGATAAAACAATGATATATATTCTGGAATATGGCACAAGAGACTCTGTACACTGGACACTCAAGTTGAAATCAAATCAAAGAATTTACAACACAACACAAAAAAATCTCTCTTAATGATTTGCTCATTATGTTGAGTCTGAATACCTCCTAACACCCGTGCACGGATTTTTGGAAAGTTATTAAATTAAGTAAAATTAAACTTTCCCACACTCCTGGGATTGATTAACATTACACGTTATTTAGGATCTTATCGCTATTTTTACATTGATAATTTTCCTCATTAATAATTTTTACACACAATAAAAATGAGGGACTCTATTCAACATTTACACAATTTCTAAATTGAATTCAATTGCATGCATTACCGTCGTACAAGGTTAATTTACGCTGTCGTGATTCAAATCTAAGGTGATCTTGCAAAGTTTAATGTTCTTATTCTTCGCTATCACTCCCTTCCAAATTCCGGTCTCCCACTCTGGTATTATTCAGATACGGATTACCTTTGCAGCTGCCCAAGGCCCCGGGTTACGCACCGCCGTCGTGTCGAGGTCGCTGCTCACCGCCACCGCGCCGCCGCTCGCGTTTTCCAATGTCCTAGGAAGCCGTCTCCGCAGTCCGCTACAAAATTTCCGAACCAGTCTTCTATAGCTCTCGCCGCCAGATCCAGACACACGCACGCGTACTTCTCAGTCTCTCGCGTGTGTTACTGCACGTGTCGCTCCCACCAGCGCGTTGACCAACTGACACGGTTCACAGTCACGTTTACTACTCCACCCAATTTTCACTTATTTCAGCTCATGTTCTCACAGTCAACGTTCTTTTTAATTTATGCAGCCTCGTTACAATTTCAACTTGCTGCTTTTCGTCGCCTCAATGCTATTACGCTCTCCTCCACTACTACTCGTGGTATCATTCACGACTCCGCGTCTCGACTACCGAAGTTACCTCTCACGTCGCCGTCTAGTTCAAGAAGAATACCTCTCACGTCGCCGTCTGATTCAAGAAGAGAGCAACTTTTCGCCGCTCCGCTGTATAAATGCGGCTCTGACGTCATAGTACCCCTACGCGCACCACCCCTCCGTCGAGAGTACCCCGCCGCCGCTTCTGGCCGCCACCGGCAGGTGGCGCCTTTTCTCCTCTCGGGCTGCTTTTCTGGTGTTATTACGTACTCTCCGAGGTGCGTCAAGCTGAAACAGCCAAGTCAGCACACCCACACGAAACATGTCTAATCATTTATTGCTAATTAATTGCCAATTAATTGCCACATTTTTGAATTAATTGCACGTATTTCCGTGGAGAAAACGGGTGTGTGCTAGCTTGACGTCAAGCCAGCACACACATCAGTTATATTCGAGCCAGAGCTCAACGGAAACCATCTAATCATTTATTGCTAATTAATTGCCAATTAATTGCCACAATTTGGAATTATTTCGCACGTATTTTCAGTCTAAAATAATCAAAGTAAATGGCAGCAGGCATGACGCAACCCGCAACATAATTCTGAACGTAAAGCCAGCACACACATCAGGTAAATACGAGCCAGATCTCAAAGGAAACCATCTAATCATTTATTGCTAATTAATTTCCAATTAATTGCCACAATTTGGAAAGAATTCGCACGTATTTTCAGACTAAAATAATAAAAGTAAATGGCAGCAGGCGTGACGCAACCCCCAACATTTAAAAAATTGAAATATTGAGAAAACCAACGAGCACAATCACATAAAATTAACGAGATAGTTTAAACACATATCGAAAATTTATTTTACTCTATGCATGATTTAATTACCCCTCTCTTTTATGAGATATTACATTTTATAACTTCGTAGTTTTGCAAACACGTACGACATTCAAATAGATAATGCAACAGTACCAACGAGTGC
Source organism: Teleogryllus occipitalis (assembly GCA_011170035.1). NCBI lineage: Eukaryota > Metazoa > Arthropoda > Insecta > Orthoptera > Gryllidae > Teleogryllus > Teleogryllus occipitalis. The sequence continues at coordinate 38,976 of BLKR01002843.1, forward strand.
GATATATCTATAATCTATTAAATATTTAAATACACATTCAATACTAGTTTACTATACTGAAGATAAATTAATCAATGTTGCTGTGGATTATATAAACATTGCTGAAACTGCATTAGATTTATCGAACCAAGCCACTTTTTCAAAATCAAAAATACAGAGAACCAGCAAGCACAATCACATAAAAATAAAAACATACTTAATAGATGTTTAGAACTAATACTTTACTACACAAACTATTTAATTGCTCTTGTCATTTATTAAATTATAATTTTTTTAAACGTCGTTGTTATGAAACCACATCGAAATTAGAACAGGAAATGGGAGAGTACCAACAAGCTCCAATTTCTAAATTCTATATAATTATTAAATGCACATTCAATACTAGTTTATTACATGAAAGAATAATTGATAAATGTTACCGTGAATTATATAAACATTATTGATACTGCATGGCAGTTACCGAACCAAGCCAGATATTCAAATTCGAAAATGCAGAGAACCAACAAGCACAATCACATTAAATTAAGACCAAAGTTAATAGATATTTGGACCTAATTATTTACTCTATACACGATTTAATTGCTCTTGTCATTTATTAAATAATATTTTTTTAAAAATTCTTTGTTATGAAACCTCGAAGACATTCGAACAGGAAATGCGAGAAAACCAACGAGCACTAATATCTAAAATCTATTTAATAATTGAATGCACGTTCAATACTAGTATATTACACTAAACATAAATTGATAGATGCTACCGTGAATTATATAAACATTTTGAAACTCCATGGGAGTTATCGAACAAAGCCAGATATTCAAATTCGAAAATACACGGAACCAACGAGCACAATCACATAAAATTAAGAACATAGTTAAAGGATGCTTAGAACTAATTTTTTATTCTTTACACGATTTAATTGCTCTTGTCGATTATTAAATATAAATTTTTTAAAACTTTGTTGTTATAAAATCTTGTTGACCTTCCAACTGGAATTGCGATAGCACCAACGAGCGCAAATATCTTAAATTTATGTAATAATTGAATCCACATTTAATAGTACATTATTACATCAAATATAAATTGATAAATATTGCCATGAATTATATAAACATGATTGATACTGCATGGCAGTTACCGAACCAAGCCAGATATTCAAATTCGAAAATGCAGAGAACCAACGAGCACAATCACATAAAATTAAGAACATATTTAATAAATATATAGAACAAATTGTTTACCCTATACACGATTTAATTGCTCTTGTCATTTTTTTAAAAATAAATTTTTAAAACTTTGTTTTTATGAAACCTCATCGTGATTCGAAGAGGAAATGCGAGAGTACCAACGAGCACTAATATGTAAAATATATTTAAAATTTGAATGCGCGTTCAATACTAGCATATTAGAGTAAAGATAAATTGATAATTGTTGCCGTAAATTATATAAACATTTTGACACTGCATGGAAGTTATCTAACCAAGCCAGATATTGAAATTCGAAAATACAGAGAACCAACGAGCACAATCACATAAAATTAAGAACACAGTTAAAGGATGCTTAGAACTAATTTTTTATTCTATACACGATTTAATTGCTCTTGTCGTTTATTAAATATAAATTCTTTAAAACTTCGTTGTTATAAAATCTTGTTGATTATCCAACTGGAATTGCGATAGCACCAACGAGCGCTAATACCTTAAATTTATGTAATAATTGAATCCACATTTAATAGTACATTATTACACCAAATATAAATTAATAAATATTGCCGTGAATTATATAAACATTATTGAAACTACATGGCAGTTTTCGAACCAAACCAGATATTCAAATTCGAAACTGCAGAGAACCAGCGAGCACAATCACATAAAAATAAGAACACAGTTAATAGATATTTAGACCTAATTATTTACTCTATACACGATTTAATTGCTCTTGTCATTTATTAAATAATATTTTTTTAAAACTTCTTTGTTATGAAACCTCGAAGACATTCGAACAGGAAATGCGAGAGTACCAACAAGAATTAATATCTAAAATCTATTTAATAATTGAAAGCACGTTAAATACTAGTATATTACACTTAAGATACATTGATAAATGTTGCCGTGAAATATATAAACATTTAATAATATAATAATAATAATAATAATAATAATAATAATAATAATAATAATAATAATAATAATAATAATAATAATAATAATAATAATAATAATAATAATAATAATAATAATAATAATAATATGCTAACAATAATAGCATTAACTACATTTTATGGTTGACCGGCACAGTTATTTTAAACTATTAAATTCAAGACTACACGACTTTTTAATTACACTTCACTTCACATTTGAAATTCACTTCTATTTCTACTTCTCTACTCCACTACACAGCACAACACGTCACCACACTTCAATACAATACTACTTTGAATATAATTATATATTTAGTACAGGAACGCATTTAATAGTAATTGACACAATAATAATAGCAATGAAAATATCAATAATAATCAAATAATAACGGATATAATAATCTAACTTACTAAACAAATATCATTAGTTAATTTATAATTAAATCTTTGAACACCTAGAGGAAAGGGTTCCAAGGCTGTCGCGGGTAACTTATTCCAGTCCGTCATTGTTCTATTTGTAAATGAAAATTTTCCATCTGTTCTCTGTGGCGTAAACTGAATTTTGTGCTTGTGATCCCCCTACTAAATTACTAAGGTCTACCCAGTCGGATGTAGATATATTTCCAGGCTGGATAACCGGCTTTCGCTTTGTACAGGGCACAGAGTCTTGCCTTAACTCTCCTAATTTCTAGAGACTCCCATTCTACATTCTTCCTATTCCCTCGGAAAGTAATTGTATACGCTATTCTCTGTACTCTTTAAATATTCCTTTTGGGAATTTCTATAAGGGTCCCAACAAACAGCCCCGTATTCCATTAATGGACGAACTAGAGAAAATAAGCTAATTTTCTCGCTTTCGCAGTACTCTTTTTTAGTATTCGCATAGTAAAATGCAAGGACCTCCAGGCTTTCCCTGCGACACAGTTTACCTGATTTTCCCAACTCAATTTGCTATCAAAAATTATCCCTAGGTACTTACAAGACAAGACTCGGAATATTTTCGTTGCCTAAACGATATTGAGTTTCATTATATTTGCGCCCCTACCAAACGTGATGGTTTTGTTTTTCGAACTATTTATTGTCATGTCATTTTTTTCCGCCCAAAAATGTAATCTGTCTAAATCACCCTGCAAAATATCCTCGTCTACATTTGATTTAATAACTCGACATATTATACAGTCATATGCAAATAGCCGTACCTTTGAATATAAATTGTCTGGCAGGTATTCACAAACGCGAGAAACAGGAGAGGTCCAATAACGCTTCCATGAGGGATCCCTGACGTCACCTTGGCTTGAGTGGAAAATTGTTGTCCAACTCGGACTTTCTGTTTCCTATCTCGAAGAAGCTCATCAATCCACGCCACAACTCTGGTGTCAATACCAGACTGTATTAATTTATGAACCAGTTTATCGTGTGGAACAACATCAAATGCCTTCGCGAAATCAATTATTACGGCGTCCACCCTCCCACTATTATCAACTTCATCAGCTATATCCTGAAACAATGATACTATCTGACTCTATATATAAACAATATGCATCCCCTTTGTCGTTACCAGGACACAGCAATAAGAGTTTACGTGTCGAAAATTCGCCGTTTTCCCCGCTGCATTCCAACACTTTCTCTATACTGCGTAAGCAGTAGCGATGAAGTAGAAAGCTCGTTAATTACTACAACGAATCAAGAGGAAAAAGAGGGGTATAATTGCTTGAGTGGTTACGTTGAGGAAAACGAGCGACCATAGCTGCGAGTTTTCTTATTTATCACGTGTGCAATATCCCTTTATCCACAAGTTACGTTCAATGTTTTTTCGTTTCCATTTGAGAATACTAGTTTTGAGAAATTATAGCACATCTTTACCATTCGAGACAACATTTGATGATGTATTCCTTCTCTAAATAGACCTGTTTCAGAGGACTTCCTATTCTGTATTTATGATCTCCATAGTGACAGAGGGAAAAGAAATAATTGTAAATGAAAGATACTGAACATATTCTAGATGAAATATTAGAAGACGTTGACAAAGCCTTGAAATTATTACTTCCCACGAAATATAAAAACAGGCACTAGGGAGAATATATCTGTAAATGTTAGAAAATAGAAAAAGAGTGTCTTCTGACTCAGAAGTTTTGCTGACATACTTTTTAGAACAGGTAAATTGAACTAATTTTATACGTTTACTTTCCCGCTACCGCGGTAGAGAGAAAGTTATATAATACTACAGGAAAAAACGGCGAATTTTCGGAAGAAAAACTTTTTGCAGGGCCCTGGCAACGAAAACGTGGATCAATTCAGATGCTAAAATTAGAAAAATAATCTTCTAAGATGTGGGGTAGCCAGAATCCATGTTTTGTGGGTCCTTGATACCGAAAAATCGATTGACGACCAAACGTTTGTCCATCTGCCTGTGAACAACGCTTGCGCTTAAACCGTTCAGCGGATTTTCTCGAAAACTGATATTCCTCAATCGATGTCGCGGCCCTTGAATTTTAAACTGATATTTTCATTTTGGGGGTACTTTAAATGAAGCCCGCGAGGAATTTTCAAAGAAATAGTTCCTTTGTTTTTGATAAAATTTTGTTTTTGGTTAATGTAAAGGACGTTCAAAAGAATGGTGTAGGTCTCACGTTCGTTAAAACTCAAATTTTTCGAAAATTTAAAAAAATTAAACATTTTTCGGCGTCTTCCTACAACTACAACAATTGTGAAAATACTTTTTTAAAATAAAATGTGTTTATCGAAAATAAATCTTCAAATAAGTTCATGTTGAATTTTTTGAAAATATGAGTATCTTTTGTGGAATTTAGATACAAACATAATCAGCCGCACGGAATTTGCTGCGCATCGTTTTCGGCGTCGTCCTACAACTACAACTGTGAACTTACAATTTTTTTTCTTAATGAAATGTGTTTATCAAAAAAAGATCTTCAAATAACGCAATGTTACATTTTTGAAAATATGAATATTTGTTGTGAAATTCGGTGACAAACATGATCGCCCGCTCCAAATTTCACTGCGCTTCATAAACGTAATTGCAGGCAATTGGATGCTTCGGAAGATTGAATTTGTAAATTATTTCATATTTCTTTGATCGTTCGACATTTGACGTTTTGTTATACAATTACCCATTAGTCTTTGAAAAAATATTTAAAACCTACATGAAACGTAAAAATTATTTGTTTTTAAATGTATTTGTGACTGCCTATAAGAAGTAATTATTGGAACTTTATTAAGAAATAACTTTAGAAATCCAAGAAAAGAAAAAAACCCTTCAAAAATGCCATATAAAAATTACATTTACCCTACAATTTTGAACACATTTAGTACACACGTTCACATCATACAATATCAGCTCAGAAAAAGAGAATTTAAATGTTTTTTAAATGATCGCAGTGTTTTACATTTCCTAACATTTACTGAAAGGCTATTCCACTCTCGGGATGTTGCTACTAAGTAAGATTTATTGTGAAAATTAAGTGTTGCTCTTAGGAATATTGCATAACAAAGATTTTTGGAATCTTCTTGTTTTAAGATAAAAATTTTATGAAAGAGGTAAGTAGGTACACCCGTATTTAATATTTTGTAGAAAAGGCACAAACTATGAAACTCGCGTCGGCCTTTCAAGTTTAATATGTTATTTTCTTTGTAGTATCCCGATATGTGATCATACCTTCTGATATTGTATTGAAACCTAACACACGCATTTTGAACTCTTTGAAGAGCGTCAGTGGTTGATTTCTTTACGATACCGAACACAATGTCACCGTTATCAAGTACGGAGAGCAAGAGGGATTTTACTAGTAGTTCTTTGGTTTTGGGTGGAAGGTATTTGTAAGCACATTTGAATGAGTACATTGAAGCATACACTTTGCAGCAAGTATCCCGAACATGAGGTTCCCAATTTAGAAATTTATCGATAATTTTAACTTGAGATAATAGAGGAACAGTAGTGTTATCCAGTACGATATGAGGAATATTTAGATTTTGAAGTGCTCTATGGTCCAAATCCATGATATCGTTTGTGACTCACAGCGGCAAGTGTTATTACGACAATTATTTCCTGATTCGACAATGGCAAAAAAAGTATCTTGCGCTCGCACAAAAACAGACGATTGTTTCGGGTGTCGTATTGACTCAATTGACACTTCGACTAAAGATGTGCAAACGGTTCCGTACATAAGTATCAGCACAGACAGTAGCAACTATGGGAATCAAAAGTTGTTTCCAGTCGTTGTGCAGTATTTTGATTATAAAAATACGGTACTCAAGTCAAATTGTTAGATTTGCAGGAAACGACAAACGAATGAGCCGTCACTGTTGCTAACATGGTACTAAGTATTTTAAAAAAGCATGACATTGAAGGGAAAGTTATAGGGTTCTCGGGCGACAACACGAACACAAGTTTTGGTGTCATGAACAGGAAAGAGACGGAAAACATCAAAGCACTTTTAAGAAACCGTTTAAATACTTATTTAATTGGTGTCGGTTGTCCAGCTCATGTACATCACAACTCAACTCTTTATGGTTTGGATCAATTTGATCTATTTGACATTGATATCTTAGTTTTTAAACTGTACAATTATTTTTTGATCTATACTGTTCGGATAAATGAGTTGAAGGTCTTTTGTGAATTTGTCGGTTTTCAATTTCGAGAACTTTTGTACCATAGCAAGACCAGATGGCTAAGTCTTACGCCCTCTGTTCATCGAATCCTTCAAATGTTTGAGCTACTGAGATCATACTTTTTATCGCAAAATGATCCACCGAAACTATTGCGGTCATTTTTTCTTCACGACTTTGCTGAATATTATCTTTTGTTCGTTCTACTATTGTTGACAATGACAACGCCTTCAATCATTTCAATTTTGTTCGTTCATTCCCTGATGACATTGTTTAACAAGATTTTGACGAAGGAGAAAGAGGGTAACAGTTTGCTTGAAGTTTTAGTGGTCATTGATGTAGTAATTTAGTTACTGAGTGAACGAATGAACACAAAGTTCTTGACACTGAACATCAAAACTCAGCTTTTAAGAGAGATGATGGGCAAGGAGTTGCATGCTATAAATTCGTGGGCAAAGCCATGAGTGTGTATAAAGGGGCAAAAGAGTTTTTGGAGAAATGGACTGAGCCGTTGTCAGAGTTAAATATTTTGATATGGCTTGGTTTCCGGTACAATGTACCCATCAAGTATTAGTCGTTAGCGTATTTAAATGCAAGGCATGTGATGTTAAACGATTCAAAGTTATTTGATCAAATAGTCTATATTCATATATTTTTGGAACAACAGAGCGACGAAAACTTTTTCAATCAACCAAGCAGTTCGAAAGAGTGTTCATTTCTTTTAGCTAATCCAAGCGTGGAATCAATGTCAGTAATTTTAATGATTGCACAATTTCTTTTTGCGATTCCACCACACAATGCAAATTGTGAGCGCGATAATGTAAAACCTGTTTTTAGTAATAATAATAATAATAATAATAATAATAATAATAATAATAATAATAATAATAAAGGCGTAGGGTAGTGGCGACCTCATCGCCCGCAGTGCCCAGCCGGAGGGTAGGGACTGCGCAGTCAGCCCGGTTTCCTCTACCTACAAAGAGGCGCTGACCGCTGTCCTAGACATCTTCCTTTTCATAGTCCTCCCTCCCCTTCCACCGGCAGTAAGTGGGTGGATCGAGTAGCTCACTTTCTTCCGCTACCTAAACCTTAAGCATTTTCCATCTGGAAAGGCTCCTAAACCCTAGTTTTCCTTTTCTTCCTTACCTCTCGTCTCCCAAAGTCCAACCTTACGTCAGAGCGCACGTCGTCTCAAGCCACGTGGGAGTCGGGCTATGTCGATTAAAAGCGACGAACAGGGCAATGGCACATAATACCTGGCAGTAGGTATAAAAGGCGCACCCATCTGTGATGGAGAAAAGAAACTTGAGAAGCCTCGGAAAAGAGCCGCTGCCTGGGGAGCGCCAGGGCATCTCTGGAGCCATCGCTGGAGGTGACAGTATGCGAACCGATGGTGGCAGGATGCTGACAGGGCGGGCACCTGCCGGGGAACCCGAAGAACCTACAGCCTACCACCGAAGGAGAACCCAACACTCACCATCTCCAGCAGAACCAGCAATTGATGTTTCAATGGAGACTCAGCCACTGACCAATCTTGCTGGCAAGCTAAGGCAGAAAACGAAATGGACTGAAGAAATGAATGAATACATCGTTTACTGTTACCTCAAAATAACTAAACTGGAATCCGACTTAACAGCATATAGAGAACCATTGTACCAAATGGTTATTGGAAAATACCCAGAACTTTCCACAGACAGTCCAAAATATTGATAAAAAACGTTCCATACTAGTCAACAAGCGACTCCGAGAATCGCAAATATACAAAATTAAGGAAAAAATAAAACAAGAGTTGGTACTGCATCAATTGGGAACGGAAGAAAATCAAAATCTAACAGATTTAACTTGTTCTAGTAATGGGAACGTGAGAATCAACCTCAGCGAAACCCCACCATCTGACCACAAAAATGAACTGGAGAACTTACTAAAACAACACTGGGAGGAATCGTATGCCGAATTTTATGGATCTGACCCTTTTCAAAGACCGAAAATGCCAAAACTTCAATTAAGGGCTAAAACAAATCTCATTTTGAGCGAAGTCGATAGAATTATCCAGTATGAAACAAAGAATATGCACAATATAGAATTCCTGCATAACTTTGTGTTCTTTGGTGCTGTCACAGTACTTAAAGCTAATGGCCAGAAGCTAATTTTAATGAGTGATAGAAAGCAAGTTCAGCCTGTGCAGCCTCCTTGGGAACGGCGACTTCAACGCCAAATTGAAACACTGCGTAAGAGCATTGGCAGACTTTCTCAAACACTCAAAGACAACTGTAGTGCCAAGATTAAAAGAGAAGTAGAGAAAATTATGTTCAAATATAAAAATGAAGGAAACCAGTCATCACGGTGCTTGATCAACTCAAACAAACTCTTTCTGTTAAAAGTAACAGGCTAAGAAGATACCGCGAAAGCAACCTTCGTAAGAAACAAAATAAACTCTTCCAAGTAAATGAAAAACAGTTATACCGCTCTATCCAGATGGATAATGCTCAAGGACCGAACCAAGGTGAAATGCCAGACGCGCAAGAAGTGAATAGGTATTGGGGAGACATATGGACACAAAGTAAGCACCACAATTTCAATGTTGAATGGATCCAAACTGTTAAAGATGAGTGCGAAGACATACCCATGATGAATGACCATAGTATACACATTGAAGATGTTAAAAGAGCTGCAAAGAAAACTTTGAATTGGAATGGAACCGGGAGAGATAACATACATAATTTTTGGTTTAAGGACTTTCCCAGCATTCACGAAACAATGGCAGGGTTATTCACAAAAGCCCTGAATAATCAAGTAGCCCTACCATCATTTTTAACTTATGGATTAACTTATTTTATCCCAAAATCCAAAATACCCAGCTCTGATCCCGGGAAATATAGGCCTATTACATGCTTACCAACTTTATAGAAACTACTAACTTCCATAATAACAGATAAGATCTATCAGCACCTTGAAGACAATAACATCCTGGCTGAAGAGCAAAAGGGCTGCAAGAGGGGGTCACAAGGCTGCAAGGAACAGCTCATCATAGATGCGGCAGTCTGTCGACTTGTGAAGAAAACAGAAGGGACGTTATATACAGCTTATATTGATTATTAAAAAGCCTTCGACAGCTTACCTCACTCCTGGCTAATTGATGTGCTTGATATGTACAAAATAGACCCATTGGTTGTATCGTTTCTAAAGGCACAGATGCAAAGGTGGACAACCAGATTGCACATTTGCACGCAAAATAATGTCAATGCAGGAGACATACATATTAAACAAGGAATCTTCCAAGGAGACTCTCTTAGCGCTCTATGGTTCTGCCTGGCTATGAATCCCCTATCGACTTTGTTAGATAAAGATCAAATGGGCTACAAAATCAACAGCAAAATCGATCATGTACGCTTATCCCACCTGCTGTGCATGGACGACTTAAAATTATTCAGCACCGCAAGAGAAAAGCTTAATCATTTGCTTGACACTACTGCAAAATTTAGCAATGATATTGGAATGCATTTTGGCATTGAGAAATCTAAACTAAATGCACTTCGGAAAGGAAAGTGGCAACATCAGATGGATTACACCCTTGGAGAAGGAAATGCTAAACACGAACGAATTCATGTCATGAATCCTGAGGAATATTACAAATATCTTGGATTTTTACAAAGATCTAATGTTGACCAAAAAATTACAAAATCTAACATTACCCAGGAATTTAATACACGTCTGAGCAAAATTCTGAAAACTAAACTCAGTGCTGGCAGGAAAATTAAGGCTATAAATACCTATGTAATTCCAGTGCTGACCTACAGCTTTGGTATTGTCAGATGGACACAAACCGAACTAGATGCATTGAATACAAACTGCAGAGTACTTTGCACCAGCTTTCGATGTCACCATCCTAAAAGCGCAGTTGAGAGATTCCACCAACCTAGATCTTTAGGAGGAAGAGGTGTCATAGATATTGTTAATCTCCATCACCAACAACTGGAGAGACTGAGTCAGTACTTCCACGAAAAAGCTAATGGAAGCAAGATACATCGGATTGTAACATACATTGACCGGAAAATTACACCATTGAATTTGACTGATGAAAAAATGAACCTACAAAAGCAAATACAAACCAATGAGATGAAAATCAGCAACTGGAAAGAGAAGCAACTTCATGGACGCTACCCATACCAGATAGAGGGAGAACTGATGGACCGTAAGTCGTCAATTAAATGGCTGTGCTTGGGAGAACTTTTTGCGGAATCAGAGGGTTTCATGGTAGCTATTCAGGACCAAGTAGTATCAACTAAAAACTACCGTAAATTTATCCTGAAAGACACTAACGTTCCTGATGACAAATGTCGGCTATGGGAGAACATAGAGAAAATATAGACCACATTATCAGTGGATGCAGCTCTCTAGCATCCTCAGAATATACAAAACGACATGACGTTTGTAAAGTGGTTTATCAGCAACTATGCTACAATAATAACCTTTTGAAGGGCAACCGAACACCATACTATAACTACACACTCGAACCAGTCATTGACACAAATAATCACAAAATGTACTGGAACAGGTCTGTAATAACAGATAGGTCTGTATCATCTAATAAACCGGACATTGTATGGCATGACAAGAAAAACAAGGTATCTGATTGATGTCACAGTCCTGCTAGCTCACATCCCAAAGAAAAGAAGTGAAAAAATTCTAAAATATCAACCTCTGGCAAATGAGATAAAGGAAATGTGGAGCGACGTGGAAAAGGTGACGATTGTACCAATAATTCTAGGCGCCACTGGTGAAATTCCTAAGTTCCTACATGAATCCCTAGCTGAGCTGCAACTGAAGAAGGGGTTTTACATCCATTGATTGTCAAAAGATTGTCATACTGGACACATGTAACATCGTGAGGAAGTTTGTGAACATTGATGGTTGATCCAGTGCTGATTATGACAGTTGGAACGTGTATCTCTTGTTCATGGTAACCGAGATGCACGTGTGGAAACAAGTTAAATTGTGATAGAGATGATAATAATAATAATAATAAGTCCCCCGAAGACCAGCCCTACGTCCGAGCGAAGAACATCTATGCCACGTGGGGGACGGGCAACGTTACTAATTTATAGGTAACGGCAAACAGGGCAATGGCAACCCATAGCAATATGGAGAGTCGAATTAACAGTCGAAAGGCCTCGGAAAATAAGCCGCTGCCTGGGGAGCGCCAGGGCATGTCCGGAGCTAGCGCTGGTCGTGACAGTTTGCAAGCCGCTAGTGGTGTGTTGTTGAACAGGCGGGCACACACCGGGTCACCCGAAGCTACTACAGCCGATGAACGCAGCACCCAAATACAATCAGCTGCACCTGCCAACAGTGTTTCCTGGACATCACTCGGGACCACTCAGGCGGGCCTGCCACGACGGAGATTACATTGGACTACTGACATGAATGAAAATATTGTAAGGGTATTCCAGCGCACTACCCGTTGCGAAACAGTCTATTTAGGTTACCGGCAGGAATTATATAAACGTTTTATGGAACTTTACCCACACTTAATTCAAATTACAGAACAGAATGTAGCAGACCGAAGAGCATTAATTTATACGTCTGAAAAGTACGTCTCGCGTATCAGGAGAGAGGAAATTAAAGGCTGTTAGACATAGCAGTTGTAGATACCAGCAATTGTGGGAATATCTTCTCGTAGATACCAGCAACCTCGAGACAACACACGAAAAGAAAACTCAAAAGTACAGGGAACTTGCACAAGTTATAAAGGAGCAGTGGCATGTATTGGAGGTGGAGATTGTGCCGATCATCCTCTCAGCAACAGGTGTGATACCTACCGCCCTGAAGCACTCTGAAAAAACTGGGGATAGAGACGAACATTATCATCAATGTACAGAAAGCTGTGATCCTGAGCACGTGTTCTTTAGTCAGAAGATTTATGGATTCCTAAATAAATTAGTGTTAAAGAATTATTTACTTTTTAATTTATAAACTAAGTGTTTAAATTTACATTTGTAGAAATGTTTACCTTCTAATTAGTTCTTTAAATATAGTTTTGTTAAAAGTAATGTACTACGGAAATCATGCTTTGATAGAAATATCTGTATGACTCCTCAAACATGTACCAGAAAGCTGTGAAAAAATAAATAATAATGACTGTATTTATGTGGCGAGACTCAGGTCATCAGGCCCGCTTTCTTAAGGCGCGTCCACACTATGCGTCTTTTCTGTGCAACACTGTGCGGTGCTTCAGATATGTTCTGTACAACGGATCCAGCTATTTGCGCGGCAATTTCGACAGCTTATTTTATAATCGGTCGAAAGAAGAGAAAATGAGAGAGGCGGATGTGGAGAAGAAAATACTTTAAGCAAGGAAAACACACTATTAAACGTTAATGCCTTTAAGGCTATTATACTTTGATGAAAACTATTGCATTTAATTGTTTCAGTTATATAACTTATTAAATAAATTTCGAAAATTAGCATTATCGTAAAATTAAAAAAACAAATTAGGGAGAACTAAATATTATTCTCCTGTCATTGCAACACACCGCACTAGAAATGGAAATAATCCAAGTGTTTATTACTAGTTTCAACTATATAGCGAAGTACATATATATATATATATATATATATATATTGAAAATTGATATTACCTTAAATATACAGGACTGAGCAAAATAATTTAAATTTAGTAAGTATTAATAGTAAATTTAGCCAAAATAGTTTGCAAATAAGTATTTAAGTACATACTCAAAATACATTAGGTTTTAATTTGCTATTAATAATAATACTTTATTGAGTCACATATACAATTACAATCATGTATGATGAGTCAAATGTGATGTATATGGAGGGAGTACAATTGCACGCATCTTCTTGAGTGCAGATAAGTTACTTTTGTCCAGAAGCAAAACAAGGGGCCATCTCTGCATTTGCTCAAAGGACCAGGAAAACGGCAAAAAAAAAAAAAGTTGAAATGGTCATTAGCCTAGGGATTATACTACAATACTTATTAGATAGATTAAAATATTATATACGGTAGTAAGATATTATTTAGTAGCAAAATAGTTTAACATAATTTAACATTTCAGGATTTATACTGTTTCATTTTTAAAATAACATTTACTTCGTCTAGTGACTTTACTGCTACTACTTATATTAATAATAATAATAATAATAATAATAATAATAATAGTCCATGATATCAATTATGGTAACAACTACATATAATTTAACAATATTGGTATATTTCATGTTTAAATCTTGAAATGGTCGGGAAAAGGAGACGGGTTTTGGCCAGTTTTTTTTCTATTTCTACATCTAGTCCTGCTGCAGCACCTGAAATCACATTGCACATATTAGCTATTGAGTTTTTTCTGAACACTATAAAAAAGGTTTTTTTTTCCAAGGAAGTGTTTGAGTTTATTCTTGAAGTTGTGTAATCTTGTTACGTTTCTCAGGTGTATTGGTAATTTGTTGTAGAATTGTATACCAGAAGAGAATGTACCCTTTTGGTATAATGTGCTTGTGCACTTTGGTTGATGGAGGTTACATGCTTGCCTTGTGTTGAACAAGTGTAAGCTTGAGTTAAGTTTGTAATGTGTGTCATTGTTTATTACATTTTTCTTTTCTAACATGAGAACTTCGTAAATGAATATACAAGGCAGTGGACGTATGTTAAGTTGTTTGAATTCAGGTCTACAGGACTCTGTTCCTTTTGTATTTTTTTAGTGTTTAAATGATTCTCTTTTGAATTTTAAATGTTTGCTTAGCCTCTGGTGCTTCACCCCAGATTATTAGTGCGTATTTGAGAATAGAGTGCACATTTGCGAAGTACACTGTTCGAACTGTTTCAATGGTGCTGTTTCTTGATATTATTCTATTGCTAAATACAAATGTATTTAAAATACAAAATATTGCATTTACTAAAAATACAGTAAATAAAATAATGTTGCATTATAACTTTTTTATTGGAACATTATATTGTAATTGCCAATTACAATAATACTAATTGACAGTCATACATTTTTGAACAGTTACTAAAAACTCAAATACAAAACACTTTCGCTTACATATTCACAAAACACACAAATATAAAATATCAAAAATATGGCTTACTCAAACGGAATTTCTTTTTTAAACGACCGGTTTTTCAAACAAATCATCAGACAATAAACCTCTAGTTGGCGACTGCATAAAACCAGCAAAGAGAAACAATTGTTGTACTGGCACTGATAAACATAAACTAGTGTTATAAGGAATAGACTTCTTTTTATTGTCAGATAATTGTCCAGCATTTTTAATGATTCAAATTTATCATTTAAAAAAGGAGAGAATTTAAGTTCAGGTGCTGAAAGGAGCTTTTATTTTTGTTTCAGTGAGGTCCATTCACCAGCAGAATCAAACAAATAGAAATTCTTCCCGGTATCATCTTCATCTGTTTTTAAAGTATTTCTTTTTTTTAAATACACCCATTTTATGTATTTAAATACATCTCTAAAATACATGTCCAAAAACTCAGAAATTCAGACTTTCAAATAGAAAATATATTTTAAATACGTATTTCAAATACAAGTATGTAAGTACTGCCCAACCCTGTAAGTATACAAAAACAGAATAATCTGGACGAAATTCGCAATTAAACAGACGGACACCACACAATAACTCGGAAGACTACGAAATACTACTCAAAGAACACGTACGGCTCCGTATTCCGGATGACTTCGTTATGAAATGCACATTCTTTGGAGGAAGCGCACGAGAAAGACGAACGAGATTCCCGTCAGCTCCGGGAGTGCTTGCGCTATTGCATGCGTCTATCGTTTTGACGAAAGACGCATTCCCGAAACGCATGCGCAAAATTGAACGAAAAGACGCATCGAGTGGACGCGCCTTTATGCTATCTAAGGCTCTAATTTAATCAAAACCTGTTGTGCGGTTTTTAAGAAAAAATTGTTTATAAATAATCATTCCCTATGTTTGGCACAAAATTTCGCAAAAAATACTCAGCTAAAAAAATTAATATGACATTACTTGAAAATCTGTTTTTGATTAACACGTTTCATGAAGAAAAATGTATCTTCATAATTGTAGTTGTAGGAAGAAGCCGAAAAGATTTTGAATGTTTTCAATTTTCGAAAAATCAGAGTTTTTAACAAAAATGAGACCACACCTATTTTTTAAACATCCTTTCTAGTATCCAACAACAAAATTTAATAAAAAACGATAGAGCTATTCTTTGAAAATGTATCAAGGGTTTCATGTTAAGTACCCCCAACATTAAAATATGTTTCAAATTCAAGGGACCGCTACATTAGTCATATCCATTGAGAAATATCAATTCTGGAGATAATCGGCTGAACGCTTTAAGCGTTCACAGACGGAGACAGATATTTTGTCATCTTTCGATTTTTCGTCATCGAATACTCCTAAAATTTCGAATCTGGCTACACTATGTGTTAGAAGATTTTGTTCTAAATTTAGCAACTCGATTTATCCACTTTTTCGTTACCAAGACCCGGCTATAAAGTTTTTCTACCGAAAATTCCTAGTTTTTTCAGCATGACATAACTTTCTCTTCTTAACAAGAACCGTCTTAAGCGCGAGAAAGTAAAACAGCAATTATATTTCTCGGCAAAGACATTTTCATATACGTTTATGATTATGATTACTAATTACGTTATGACATCTATCTCTAATACTTCCGAACTATCGACTGGCGTACCCGTGCGAGAACTCTCGCATGTTACACTCCGCTCATTGTGGAAACGACTTCTCTTAAAAACATGTTATTTAAACAACAACCTGAAGATAGGGGGCTGCAAATGCACTCGAAATTTCGTTGAATGCTGGAAAAACATTGACGTACGATTAAATTTGAATTGTTATGAAATAAAATTATTGGAAAAAATTTGTTTAGCAGTATTAAAGGACCTATTTCTTAAGCTGATTAGAGCGAGATACGTGTTATGTTTAATATGCCTTTATAAATATTTTAATCAAAAGATGAGAGGATGTTCTATGTTCTGGTAGAGTTTGAAAGGTTTTTACTACCTAGTTTTTGCGTAATGAGACCGTAAAGTTTGTCGTTTTACCATGGGCTCTTATGGCGTAACAGATTCGAACTGAAATTTTAAAATTGTGAGAAAACTAACTGTGTGAAATTGTTTTTAAAAACTCTTCGTTAGGTAGCTAGCATTTCGAAAAATCAATGTGCGCAATCTGAAGGACTTCTACCGTTTCAAGTGGGAGAATTTTGTAAAATTATAAGCTATAATCAATCCAAAGGGAGACGTTCGCGCGCTTTCTGGAGGGTCGGGACGGTAACGCGCAGCTCGGCAACACCGCGCTTCTTTCAAATTTAGTGAAAAGTCTTCGGCAAGAGATCTTGCATTCCTCTGGGTCTTCTGGGAGTCTTTAAAAGATCCTCACTCCTGGCAAACATTGCCTTCGATATTAACTCGATATTAGCGAAGCTGAAATGAGATGGATATACAATGATTTGTGCAATCTGAATGAAAAGCTTAATTCAATTAATATTCCAAATGAATCACTTAGATATCACTCCATATGAGCAAATGGGTGATCTTGAGAGTTTATATATTTTTATAACTTCAATGAAGCATTACTATTTAGTATTGCGCGGTATGTAAGCCTTTTGACTTTTGCTCCTGAACAATGATTACCTATTTACTTGATTATTCAGATGATTCATTATTCGAAAATTATTCATACACTCTTTTATTATGCGAGATACTCAGTAGATGTCATTGCCTTCTACACCACAGTTGCAAGATACCTTACACGAGACTCAAAGCAGCAACCTTTAGCGTAGGTCAGAACCTCAATGGACAATGGTATCAAATGTGTAGAAATGATAAAATATTTTTTATGCTTGTGTTATTATCAACCATTCAAGGTATAGGTAAATTCTGAGCTGAATTTCGCAACTAGCAAAATAAGTTTGGGAGTTCCATGCCCGTATTTTTTAAAATAAATATTATTAAGTTCATAAAATGTTTTTATCTGAATATAATCAATATCAAATTATTACTGAACTACAATGTTTGATTTTAAAAAAATTGAATGGAACATGCATTTGTAAATGAGAAATTAAAAATGTAATTTCCACTTTGTAAGCAATTTGTTTATTTACAGCTGTATTTGTACAACGATTTATTCTATCGTAAGTATTTTTTCAGTTAATTCAAGGTTTTTCTGAATGTGTGCCCTGTACATGTAATCCTGTATCTACATCCAGCCATGGGCAAATGAAATTGAAATTGTAAGAGGAATGATAAGTTCTGCCTTTGGTACCATTAGAATTTGGAATAGAAACCTCTTTACTCTGTAACACTATATTTTGTTTAATTGTTTGCATTCCCTGGATAATAGTAATGCATTTGAATGGGCTTCATGTCTTCTATCCAAAACATTCTTTTGTGTAACATCAAGGCAAACGATTACAAAAGACCTCGCCACTTGGAAATCTCTTTTGAAGATTTTATCTCCAACCATATTATAATCTTATTATTGAAGGTCTAAATAATTCTGCTCTCTGAATTATATGATGCTGTAATTTCATTTTATCTTTATTAGTTTGGATGTACTTTTCACAATAATCTGCATCTAAATCAATATATAACATGATATAAAATTATGCTGAAAACATTGCAACCAAGAAATAGCTTCAGTGAATCACTTCTGTTAATTACTATCTCACCGCTAGAAATAATACAAAGTTGGAGGTAACCAAACTTCTGATCGTGTTGAGCTATCAAATAATCCAAGGTTTATCTTACCATTGGCTCAGATAATTAAAAAATAAACATTAGAGAGAAACAAGCATTGAAATATATTTGAAAACCTTCTATTATTTCACTGTTCTGTGACATTGAGAGGAATTGTTTCGTATTCTCTCAAATTTCGTTATGATAACAAATCTTCCATCAATTCGCTCATAGTGATATTTTCCACTTGTCTACCAGGCATGAACAGTATTCAAAGTGATCTAAACAACGAATCTTAGAAGAAGCGTGAGCCCTGAGCAGGCATGCCAATCTCAAGTACAGTACGGTGTGGCCCAATTTATCAATGACTTTTCGCCCTACTCACATGAGGAAATTCTGGCCCTTTTTAACGACCACTGTAAATAAAATACAGATATATGTTTATGTTACTTTTCATAATTCTGCTCTTGCTATTTGTGTAATAGCGCTTTCTTTATATTCAATCTTATACCTAATTTTTCATTCCTTGGCAACGCGACGTTGGTACTACGAATTAAGAAAGTAGTCAACGGTAAGTCTTTATGTACTGAAATATTTTCATTTTTCATTTATGAAACAAAATTTATTCGTACAATTAAATAAAATTCATCATATGGATATTTTGTTTATATGTCTCGCAATACCCATTTATATCGTAAATAAATATTTTTTACTGCAATATGGACTCTCCATCTACTAAGGAATATCTCGCTGAAACCACCTTAAGAAAATTTTACTATAAAACAGTATAAAATTGTATAAAACCCTCATAAGTTTCCTTCACTAAATGAGTTTTAGAATAAAAATTTCCTCTTGAAAGACTTACCAGCGAGCATATAATACTCCTTTGAATTCCATTTATATAGGACAATTCTTTTGCTTAAATTGAGCAAAATATCTACCCCAAAAAATAGGAACCGGGAAGAGGGATAGCTCCCGTGCCCCCACCTCTTCGATCCACCGCTATTCTGTAATGCTTCACCTTTACTTCGTTCAACATCCGCTATTAACTTCTACAATTTTAAACGATCTAAAAATCAATCATGTAAGTTGTACACCTTTAATTTACGAACCGAATGTGAGAAACTCTGAGTTCGTAAGAATTTAGAGAAATATTACATTTCATTCATTTGTTGTCTACACGAACCTTGCAGAGAGCAACGCTAACACAAAGCGAGGAAACGCAAACAGAAACATTAGAATTACTTCGCACTTACACGAGATCATACAAAGTTCTAGTCTTCCATTACATGCTGGTATATTATATTGAAATCATTAAAGCGGTAATTTCTCGCTAAAGTGACTTCTCGCTGGGATCCCACAAACCCTACCGTTCTCTTACGAATTCAATAAGCATAACCGCATACATTTCGATCTCTGTAATAAAATGAAATAAAATATTGCATGAAATTGTGGTATGATACATGTAACCCTAGATTATTAAACTTCTGCATGCGGTTGCCATTATCACCCAACCATCTAAAAGAATACCACCTTTTCTTACATTCTGAATGAATTTTCCAATGAGAAAATA
This sequence comes from Teleogryllus occipitalis, assembly GCA_011170035.1. Taxonomy (NCBI): domain Eukaryota; kingdom Metazoa; phylum Arthropoda; class Insecta; order Orthoptera; family Gryllidae; genus Teleogryllus; species Teleogryllus occipitalis. Next base: position 59,023 of record BLKR01002843.1, read on the forward strand.
ATTAAATAACTTGCATATTTCAAAACACTGAAAATAGTGTGAACATGAAAATATATACGCAGCACTGGAAGAAATACATACATAATAAATACAATCACTGAAATTAAATTGTGAATGAAATTAGGAAACATCATAATATTGTGCGCTAATATTAATTAAGAAAGTAATTGATTTTTATCAAATTAACTTAAGAAATTAAGAATAATTTCTCACGTACAGAAGGGTTGACTAGGGTTGGCACCTCTTCGGGTTTGACCCGGAGACTCCGGGTATCAGGAGTGATCTCCGGGCTCCGGCTTACTTTTGAAATTCCCCGGGTCATATAAAGAAATGAATTTTTTTTTCACGTTTTAAAATACAATCTGTGTTTAATAACTTAATTTTAACGAATGTTAAATCATATGTCATATTAATGACACTATATAAACAAAACTACTTCGCGGCAAAATCAGTATGCCATCAGTTCACCATCTCTAGTCGAAAGAGAATGCACTTAATATTATAGTAATTAATGCGTTATTAATATTATAAATGTATTACTTTTATGAAATAATTAATCGGTAAAAGGCGTATATTATTTTACGATAAATGTTGATTATGAATTTATGCGCTTACTTTTCGTTAACTCATCCCCCCTCCCCTAGTGATCTCCGGGTCATGTGTTCTTCGAAGGTGGCAACCATAGGGTTGACATAAAGAAGGTGATAAACAATCCACAACTAATATTAGTTCAGTTACAAAAGTATGGGACCCAGAAGAAGATTTTGGATTTTTTTCCTGAACGATTCAGTTTTTGAGGGTGCTGAATTCGAATTTTGTTTGTCACCTCAAAAGAGGTCGACATCGCAGAGAAAATTGCAAAAATCCCGACAAATTTCGCCCTGGTTTTAGTTTTTTCTTGCATTTTCAAAATTATGCATTTTATCGAAACAATTGTTATTAAAAATTATAGGAGATTATATATACTACAAAATTCATGCAATAACTTCCGTCGAAATAAATTTTGCAAAATAATTTATTTACAATAAATTTCTTCGTTGGACGATACACATATCGGCATGTAGTTTGCACGATTTAATAGAATATAGAATCATAATAAAAGATTACGTTCTCATTTGCAGGATAACAGTTAACTTCAGCGTTCTGAAACTTGCAAGAGGAATTATTTATAACACACGAATTTTGAATTTTTGATATAATAAATATGAACGGTTACTTAACATTATAAAAATACAATTTTGAAAGTTAATAACAGCAATAATTCGTTAGTAACAATTGCCACCGATTTGCCGTGTCAGTAATCGACAGCAATATAATCAGCGGAAAGCGATACAGCAAAACGATTTGAACTTCAAGCGATCGAAACTTCATTGTAAATCGCAAATGGATTGTCTGTAAAACAAATTAGGGTTAGCATCAGATGCTAATTTCCTATAAACAGTTGCGTATCTCGAAAACGAAAGGCTATACATCCAATTGGATTGCGGAATTTCGCTTCTTGTTGAAAGGTAATTGAGATGAGCGAATGAAAAAGACATGCAGAATTTGTAAATTTATAAACAATTTCCAATTTTTACAATAATTAAGTGGGAAGAGTTATCTGATGTTCCAGAACCAAAAACTGTGAATTAACCATTTTGCAAAAAATATATTTTTTAAAAAATTTCGGCATGCCCGCTATTATTTCCAGAGAGGATCCCCAAATTGTCCCCGAGTTGAACATTGCAAAATAATAACTTTGACAAGAGATTCATGTTGATTCCCTTCCGAAAATCTGCATATGCACTTATGTATGCGCAAACATACACGGAATGCACATGGGAGTCATATCTCCAATGTATGGGATGTGCACAAGAACTTGTCACGATATCCATTTTTGTGTACTTTGGCCCAAATGAATGTACGCTGAGTGCGAACTGGAAGTACTTGATGCCATGGTGGAAATAACCATTTTTCCACCATGCTTGATGCGTTCACGATGGAATCGCAAGGGCGCGTACACGATACACACGACGTAACCGTTGCGAAGCCAGTGGAAACCAACTTCCCTTGGAAAACGTTGCAGTGGAAAACTTGCCCGAGTCTCTCTGAAATTGTCATTAGCTAAACTCTAGTGAAAAGTTTGCACATTTGAATTCAATTAATTATATGTATTGGCCTGTGATCGATTACTTTAATAGGTGATAACTTCATTGTTCCAACTTAACCTAACCTATGTGAGTGTTCTCAAACAACAAAAACCTTTCCCGAACATTCATTGCAACTTGAACAAGTATGTTTCCACATTCGGTTTCGTAACCACATCTCACCCGCTGCCACTGCCAGTGGTTGTTATTCTTCTTCATTCTGCTAACTGTACTTGTGAATGTGTACAAGTATGTATGTATTTCGCTGAATTTGAGCAAATAAGGGCTCGGAAAAAGTCCTACATCGTTTTATACTAAAAATTAGTTTTAAGGCAAAATGGAATTCTAACACTATTAGGAATCTATATCTGAAATTATCATAATACTCTTCGTCTGCCAAAATTTAACACTATTTATAGTGTTTGAACCTACAGGCCACACAGTTTCACATAACACGTTTGGACAAAATCTGGCATAGGACTATGGTTTCTAGTCTTTCAATTACTTTCTTCCTCTCATTTACTAATGGTAATGGGCATAAAAATTACTAGTGTTGGTGTATGTATGTATATGAAAATGAATTCTCGGCTCTATTTGAGAACTGATCTTTGTTTTAATTTTAAATTACTATTAACTCTACCTTTACGGGTTGTTTTCCGTTAGTACATACATTTATAATTATCACCAATCTTTGTTAATTATTACGTACGTTTTGTTCAATGAAAAAATGTTGCAACGCATTGCATTCATCTTTTATTGTCATACCAACCTGCGAGCAAGTAAAGACCGTTCTGCACCATGCTACTACCAACTTAAGGAAAAGTACATATATTTGTATTTACGTGAAAAGAACCTAACCTAACATTGTAGTGTAACGTTATTTTCTCTAATATAAAGCAAACTGAAGGAAAATTTATGTAGGATGCGTAAAAAACGGAATTAAAAATTATAAAAACACTTTATTCAGAAAAATCACAAGTTTTAAAATATAATACTGCAATGTTCAACTAGAATCAGAAATGGATCTCTATCTCTAGTATTTGTAGTAGCACCTGTCACTGGATCCACTAAATTAAGCGGATGATTCACTGTCATGTGAATAAAATTATGTTGAGTTAGACCTTGATAACCCCTCCACATATCGGTGATGATAGTTGTTTAAGGTTGCACATGTTGAATCATGGGCAACAAAGTATTAAGTGTCCCTCCCACGGCAAATCTGCAATCTCACTGCCTTGGTTTCAGGATCAATGAGGCGAAGCCCAGTCACCCTCCACTACAGGACCTCTATACTTTTGCTGTCCGATTTTACCATAGGGGTGAAGATGAGATTGGGAAACTGGCAACACACTGCCAGGCCACTTGGAGCGCTAGTTGAAGGAATATCAAGCAATGATTGGCTAGTGGTTTTCGCTTGTTTTTGTACGTCATATCCAGCATGCACACGATTTCCACATGGCGGACGAGTGAACCTTATTGCCGTTGGTTACGTTCAAACAATCCTTTAATGTTCTGTGCGTTCATCTGTGTGGCTTGTGTGTTTCGCGTTTTATGTGTGTCTTGTGTCTTTTCGCACAAGTTATTTTGTTTTAGCGGTCCCACTCGCAACAGTTACGAGTTTTCTTCACTTCGATTTGCTGGTCTTGGTGGAATACAAGGATGTTTTGCAATATAGAGGTGAGGATTTAATGTTTCATTCACGATTAACTGTATGAAATTTGTACCCTACAATATTCATATAACACTATAAGGACAACATTTCTTATTTTGTTTATGCGCAAACATGTTTTCATTGAATCGTTATTGTACGTTCGGTAAATACAGATACGAAATGTGGGACTTTCGCTTGCAATTTGCGTAGGAATATTTTTGTGTGATAGATTTTTAATAACTTGGCTTTTTAAACTTTGTTTTCAGAACAAATCAAGCAGACGGAGGTTGAAATATTCCTGCAAGTTTCCTGGGTGTTGCAGAGGCTACTATGTGGATTCCACTGATGTTGTAAATCCACACTTTTACAAATTACAAAATAAAAGAAAAACTACAAAAGGTCATGAAAAGACAGTGAAAAAATTTAAAATGTTGTAGCCTGCCTTGAATATTGCTTAATATAAATTGTAAAATAAAGGCAATGATTGATTTGTTTATGTATTTCTTTGTTTATTCATTTTTATTCTTTCGTTTCCTCCATTACCATATTATTAGATGACTTCCCTCAGTTATGATCTTACTCAAGTACAATACGAAAATTGATAATCTATTAAATTTTAGTACAATTACAGTAGAATATAGCGTCTTAATATTAAGTAACTTTCACGATAAGTATGAGTTAAATTAATTTCATACGCTGTGCTAGGATAGCTTCGGAAGGCGGGCGGTTTATGAAGTTCTTTGCCAGGCCACTTGGAGCGCCGCGAGCGACTTTCGTTTCCGTCATTTAACATTGAGGGTACACTTCTATCCTTTAGTGTTCTGTGGATTTTACACTCTTCAATTTCTACGGCTGAGTTAGGCCCGCCGATTCTCGGTGCTTGCAAATATCTTCTGTCCCTAGCATCCACGCAAACATCACGCTGATCCGCATGCCCCGCAATCCAGACATGGCATTTGAGTGGGAACGAGTTGATGTTCACGACATCACTATACACTCATTTCCCACAATACTTTATAAACTCATCCAGTTCATGTTATAGTTCACGTCGACAACAGTGAATACAATTTTTGTTAATAGTAATATTTACATACATTAGACGGTTGGCAGAACGAACCTCGAATAGGCACATTTGTTGTGTTGGCAAACCTTTAGTGACATATGAAGAAGGATATTCGCTATCCCCCCAACTGGTAAAGAACAGCCAAATGTTATTCCTGAATAATATTTTTAATATATTAAAAAATAACACTAATATTAACATAAATTTAAAGGAATTTGATAAAGAAAATCTTTATCATATTTATTTTGATAGAATCAAGGGAAATTATTCTAAATTTTAATTTTCAAAAAATCATGAACTAAAAAAATTAATGTTATGGAGCAACATGATGAATTGAAAATTCATGGCTAATGTTATAAATTTTATTCGCATGTTTTTCAAACATTGGACCACGCTACACCATGTGAAAACTAAATAAGTTATTATACTTAATAAAATTATATTATCAGCTATAAGTATAAAAAAACACTTATAATATCCTAGGCCATACCACACTATTTTCAGCTTTCCTCTCGATAGCATCAATAAACAGAAGACCACTCCATACTTTAGAGAAGGTAACAAATGCTCGTTTGTTTTTGGTGGTTAACACAAACAAAAATACAATTATTAATTCTATGTATTATGTATTCAATTAAGCCACAATTAAAGAAATATGTCTCTCCACCATTAAACACGACTGTAAGGATTATTCCATGTGTAAACTCTTTACGGGCTAACAAACTAAATTGTCGCTTACTTCACGAAATTTGCACTTACCACTGATTAGTATGTAGCTTTACTGCAATCTTCTAAAAGTGCGCGAACTCAGTACTGTTCACCAAATCTTGTTTGCGTTCTTATTACTCTAGCATTAATTCAAAACTAGTTTAAAATTTCCCTGTATCATAACATTCACCACTGTCACTTTAAATAAAACATACGTGTTCCCGGACCTCGTTGCGTGCCTTACACATGGACTACTTCATGAAGTACACGTTACGTGATGTACGTAAAGAAATTAACGTGTGTTTGAAATGAATGTGTAAAGAACTTGTACGGCATGCTGGATATTTTAACAGTCTATAAATGTACGAATGTATTAGTGAAATGTGAGCGACTTTCACATGTATATTGAGTATCAGGCAAGTGCCGCAACACAGGAGAAGCGGATATGTGCAGGGTGTAGAAGAGATGTGGACTTCTGTACGCTACGGACAGGAGTAGTGCACCAAGTGAAAAATACGTAGTGCGCCGATGCTTTACAGACCACAACACGGTAATTCGCCAGGGTTGCTTAATATCTAGTGTAATTGTTACTGTAATATATCCTTGGTCTTTAAATTTTGCTGACTTTTATTGAAATGGTTCTCTAAACGCCTTCTATCGTTTCGAGAATTACAATATTTTGCAATTTTTGCACATTTTATAAACATGAACAATTGCAAATATGCTATTATAAAGTTTTCTTACCTATAAAATCTATAATAAACACATTTGATAAAGTTCATGGGTGGAAAGGAGTGAAATTGAAATTAAAATGTGAATGAGAAACTAATTACTCTAACATTGGCGTTATTTTATCTCATATCAACGAAATTTCGTCAAAGTGAATTGTGTTAAAATGGTTAATGTGAATGCGTTTAAATATTTATTTCAATTTATTTACTTTCATGTTCAAAAATTGATTAATTTCAAATGAAAATATTTCCTGTAATCTGTATTAGGGAGTCCGCCATGTTCTACGACTTACTCGTAATTTTCTTAGGCCACTCCCCCGCGCTTAGATTGGCTGCTGTCGGTTGAGAGGCTCCGCCGGCAGAGTTTTCTCATGACAAGGCTGCCTATGCCGCGCAAAAGCTGAACAGGGTGGCCAGCGATCTGCCTTATTGGAATTCAAGGTTTTCCCCCGGTTTTCCAGGTCTGAGAATTTAAATTTTCCAGGTTCCTTTTCGCACATTACAACACATTCGTACCTTCTCTCGCTTCCGCACCAAGCAAATTATGTATATTGCGGGAACAAGCGGTGAATTTCGGCCGAAAAACTCTTATTACCGGGCCCTGAAAGCGAAAAGTTAATAAGTCCAATTGCTAAATTTACGGGGGGGGGGGATTTCTAACACGTGATGTAGACTCCATGATTTGTGGGTCCTTGATACCGAAAACTCGGTTGACGGCAAAACGTCGGTTCGTCTCTGTCCATTGAACAACACTAGTGGCTGAACTATTCAGCCAATTTTCTCCAAAAAAAATATTCCTCAATCGATCTGAATACGTCGCGGACCCTTACATTTGAAACCGATATTTTAATTTTCGGGGGTATTTTACATGAACCCCTGGGACTTTTGCAAAGAAATGGCTCCTTTTTGATTAAATTTTGTTTTTGGATAGTGTGAAGACTGTTTATCAGAATGGTGTAGATATCAAACTCTCCGAAAACCATGATTTTTTGAAAAATGCAAAAATCAATATTTATCAGCGTCGTCCTACAATTATAATTATGAACAAATGAAGTTTTTAAATATTTTCAATGAAATATGTGCTTTAAAGCTAGATTTTGAAAGAAGGTCATGTACAATCTTCCGAAAATTAGGATAGTTTTCGCGTAATTTTGTGCAGATACAGGCAATTTTTAAATTTTTTAAACAATTTTTTCTCAAAACCGGCATAAACAATGTTGATTCAATTTCCACCTCGGATAGCCTATAGAACGTTTAAAAGTGCAGATGTCATGTTCGTTGAAAAATCTGATTTTTGAAAATTGGAAAAATTCAAAACTTTTTCGCCGTCTTTCTACACTTACAGTTACGAAGAATTTTACTTTGTCGTGCTTAAAAAAGAACTTCCTACGAGAAAATGAATGCTGCGAGAAAAAAGGTGAATTTTCAGCAGCAAAACTCTTATTAAGGACCCTGTTAACTAAATATAGAAAAATATCCTCTAACATGCAGTGTAGCCAGAATCCGTTTTATGATCCTTAATACCGAAAAATCCATTGGCGGCAAAACCCTGAACGTTACCGGCTAAACCGTTCAGCCGATTTTCTCGTAGTTGCAAATATTACCCAATCGATCTGGCTGTCGCGGCCCCTTGAATTTGAACCCATATTTTAATTTTGGGGGTACTTTACATGAAGCCCCTCGGACATTTGAAACATTTAAAAAATATAACGCCATTGATTTTGATTAAATTTTGTTGTTGGATAGTCTTAAGGCCGTTTAAGGAATAGGACTCATGTTGGTTGAAAATCTTCATTTTTTGAAAATTGAAAAAAATTAAAATGCTTTCGGCGTCTTCCTACAACTACAATTATGAAGATACATTTTTATCAATGTAATATATTCATCAAAAAAAAAAAATAAATCTTCAAATAAGATCATGTTGAATTTTTCGAAAACATGAGTATTTTTTGAGTAAATGGGCGTCAAACTTAATCGGCCTCTGAATATCCTGCGTCTCGTAAACGTAATTTTAGAAATTTTTTGGGGCAGTTGGATGCTACGTAAGTTAGAATCAGTACATTATTTTTTTATTTCTTCGTTTTTTATAATGAAGCTTAAAACAATAAGCATAAAACAATAGCCAATGAAAATTGCAATATAGCATTCTCGAATAAATATACTTTAGGCAATACTATATTCAGTAGAACAAAAGACCGTATTGATAAAATGAACAACAGCAACGTTGTTTATTCTGTTCCATGTGGTGGGTGTGAGGTCCAATACATAGGGCAAACAGGGCAATACCTAAAGAAAAGGTTATATCAGCATCAATACGATGTAAAAAAAGACTCCTATGTGTGCCTTGGTACAACATACACAACAAACTAAACATCTCTTCAAGTTTAATGACACCCGCATAGTAGATAGAGAATCCAACTATAAGAAAAGACTATTCAAAGAAATGATTCATATCAATAAAAATTCAACATGCAATAAGAAAACCGACGTTGAAAATCTCAGCAGGCTATATATCAATATCATCAACAATTAACACCAGCAAGGTCTCTATTGCCTTGTTTTAATTCATTTTACTTTATTGTATTCAAATGTATTTATTTTAATCCTTTCTTTTCTCACCTCAATTCTTTTAGTTCTAACCACAGATTACCCCAATAGTATAATTTGGTTCATTTCATGCCCTAGTCCTTTTATCTTCCACATATAGGATTGTTTTGTAGATACTTTTTATATTTTATTTCATTCTATTATCATTGTTTTTTGTTTTTTTTTTTACTTAATATCCCTTAATTGGTATTATCAATAATCACTGGTTGCTATTGTGAATTGTTCTCTTTGCTCATAGCATCCTCCCAAACACTATCACTGTGAATATGAGGTAACGCACCTTTCCAATCGGTTGGTTCAGGTTCCTTAATACATCACTAATGTAAGTTTATGTGGTTGGTAGAATCAATATGTGTTGTTTGGTTTTTTTGTAAGCAACAGTGACTATAATTACATGTAAATATTGTTGGCTGAGTGACTAATTGTTATACTTAGGTGTATTCTACCCAGTTCCATCACATTGTACCATTGTGGAATCAACATAGATTATGCTTGCCTAAGCTGTAGCATTAAGCTGTGCCTTGTCATAACACACATTATATTTGGAATCATGTGTTTAATCATACTGGTTTAACCTAAAATGTTTTGTCAGGTACACTATCTTGTTGGGTATTCAACAGTACAAGTATTTCCCTCAAACAATTATTAAAATCACATGTAAATTAACCACTGTTATGTCTATCCCCCCCTTTTCTTTTCTTTCCTTTTTCCCCCCCTCACATTTAAAGGAAAAAAAAAAAAAGATTTTCTGTGTGGTTTAAATAAAAAAAATTAAAAAAAATTTAAAGTTTACCTAACTTTTCATTTTAATTGAAGATGGATTGTCACTCCCTACATTCTCAAATCTTAATAGCAATCTCATATCTATATCCATGGGTCAGAAGGTTATAATGTATTTTGGTAGTTTTGTCCCAGTATAATTATCGGTAACAGTTATATCACAATTTTATCCAATTGTATCACTCAACAGCTTAATGTGAATGGGATCATGAGAAGAAAGTACTGTATGGTGGTTATCAAATTTTTGGCAGAATACTGAGGGTTCAGGTTGATAGTTTCAACTAACTTATTCATTTATTAATAATTTTTTAGTGTATTACTTTTTATGTATTTATTGGTTTTTTATTATTATTATTTTAATATATTTTTGCCCACCCGAGCCAGGGTTGATATGGCTCTATATTATATATACAATATTTTCAGTATTTTAGGTATTTATGTATCAAAATATTAAAATCAATATAATATATAAGGAGATAAATAAATGAATAGATAAATGAAATAAATGAATAATTTGGTTGGTTGGGTTGGCAATGATGTCAATGGCCTCATTCATATGAGGGTTCCATTGATAAATATTGTAGAGTTTGTGGTGTGCAAACTCCAGTTGACATGTACTCTAATTGTTAATAATAATAATAATAATAATAATAATAATAAAAAATAAATAACACAACAAATAACTGACCCTATGAAATTAAGGAATATAAATATTAACACATATTCACCGGAAGTACGTAATATACTATGATTTTCTCTCAATACTCAAGAGATCTATTAAGGGTACCTTATTAATAATATAGTAACACAAATAATTGTTAACATTGTTTTTTTTTTCGTAATACGGGTTCGGATGCAAAGATATAAAAAAAATTTTATAATAAAAAAGGGTAAATAAATAAATGAATATGATAATGAAACCGGATACGCATGGTTCCTGCATGGAGTTGCTGAGCACGTGGTCCTGACAATACAGTGGTTTTTCATTCACTTTCTTTCGGGCCGTGGCCATGGTCGGACCTGCTATGGACGTGGGTGCTTCAGCAACTCTGTATTGGAGTTGTGCTGTGGAGAAACATGGTTGACCATTATATGTATTAGTAAGGTGTGTATCCTTTAGATATACGGTGTATAATGTATTTATTTATTTAGTATCGGTGTAATTATTGTTCCACATGTATGTTCATTCATGTTTTTTGTATGTTGTTGTTCAGAAGAGGTTGTCCGTATTTATTGTGATTGTGTTTTTTGGTTGTTAGCCCTGATGATAGAATAAAATATTCCGAAACGTTGGCAAACTAGTATAATCCATTAATTGACCGATCCCGTGATTTTCCTACTACTTATTAACGGTCGTGATTTCTACAATGGTATAATGAAGCTTGTTATACGTTTACAAATTAATCTTTAAGAAATTATGTAAAACCTATTCGAAATAAATATGAAACAAAGGTTGCTAACCTACAGTCGCCCGCTCCCAATTTACGAAATTTGATAATACGCACGTTTGACTTTGTAAATTATTTCATTATATATATATATATATATATATATATATATATATATATATATATATATATATATATATAAAATTTGTTATTCCATTTTAAATTGCGTCCTTTGTGTTAGATGTGAAAACGAATAGATGAGCGGTCATTTAATTTCCATTTGTAATGGCGAGAAAATAAGTTGTGTTTAAGTACCACTGGTTTTCTTGGTGAAATATGTTCATAAAAAACATCTTTATATAATGTCATGTTCTGTTTTTTGAAATTATGAGTTTTTTTGCTAAGTCTTGTGTCAAAAATCGACATTTTTTAAACAATTTTTCTTAAAAAGATGCAAAAAAGTTTCTCATTAAATTCTGACCTTAAATTACGTAAAGAGCACTGAAGAGAATGATGCAGGTATCACGTTGGTTGATATGCTCGGTTTTTCGAAACATGAACAAGTTTTAAAAATTTCTGGGTCTTCTTGCAACATCAATTGTGAAGATACATTTTGTTCTTAATGAAATATGTTCATCAAAAACATATCTTCAAATGAAGTCATGAATTTTTCGAAAATATTAGTATTGTTTGTGTATTTTGGCATCAAACAGTCGCGCGTTTCGAATTTCCCGTGCTTCGTAAACTTAATTCGAGAGGTTTTTGGAAGCATTGCTATTCTTATAAAAGAAAATAAATTGATGGAAGGTCATAAAATTAACTTCTAATAAACAACTCCTTTCTTCAAGAAATTTTGATCGCTAATTATGGTATCATTTGTAAAAGTTTGAAACCACTACTGTTCCTGGCTATCAAAATAAACGCTGGCATTCACTACAGGCGCTTCGTTTGAATTGGTTGGGTTTGGATTATATCAGGAATATTTCTAATACTTTACATGAAAGAAAAATTGAGTACCACAGATTTGTACCAACATCTTAACTTTAATTTCATATTTCTACCTTAAAGAACAATGCAGCGAAGGAAATAGGCTCTACTCGTATTTCTTTGCGCGCAACCCCGTCAAGATCTCCGCATGTTCATGTTTTTCGTGCTCCCTGTCAATACGGGCACTGCCACGCTTAATATCAATGTAGGCTGTAAGCAAAGATAGCTTTGACTGCGCTCTTCTACAAAAGAAGTTAAAATTATCTTTTAATATCGTGGACGTGATAGCATGGTCGTTTCAATCGGAAAAATGACAATGTGTGTACCGCCCATATCAAAAAAGAAACGCGACACTAATCGAAACTCAGCGATTGTGTTCTTGGTTAGACGTTTGTTCCGCAATTCTCTTTTCCATACACGTGCAACCCACAGGCAACCATATAGGAGCTACGGGGTGCTAGGTACTCTACCCATGTTGCACCTACACAAACGGCAGTCTTCCAAGTTGTGTTATGCGAGAGTCATAACTTCGCAATCCTCAAGCATATGTGACACTTCTCATACATCCTTCAATTTTCACTCTCGCAATTATCATGTTCTGAGTTGAATTCTGCACTTTACTGAATACGATGGAGTATGTGAATTTTGGCTTAATGTTGGGAAAACTGAAAATAACGAAAAGTCCCGCTTTTCAAATCAAATTCCCGGCTTTTTTTTCAGGCTGTTTCAAATTCCCGGTTCTTTGGCCACCCTGCTGAACTTTGCCGCTGACGGCTTGAACAATCCTTTTTGCAAGGTCTGTACAAAAAAATCTAGTATTTTGTTTTTAGGGGTCATTATAAATCTCTTATTTAACATGACCAAAGACAAACGTTACGTGATTTGCATTAATCCAAAAACAAATTACAAGCTTGTTACTATTGTTACAATTTTATAAAGTCACTCCCGTAAAATTGTTAATTTCCAATGGTGCCAGTATCAAAGTAAAGCAGCGATATATAAATGTGTTAAATTTTAGAGAGAACTTAGAAAATTACGAAAAAATTGTGGATTTTAAATCAAATTCTAGGTTTCCCCGTTTTCGGGTTTTAAGTCATTCCAGGGTCGATGTCCACTCCTCGGCTTTGCGCGGTAGCAAGTGCGAACGTCCTCCGTCCAGCGTGCACTCGCGCCACTCCGCCTTGTGGAGTTTGAAGGCGCGACGCAAAGCCATTGCGTGCCTGCTTGAAGAGGAGACCACGAGCCCCGTCGGCCTACCAACGCCACAGGCACAAGTGGTCCCCGTTGCAAACACATCAACTCGGTCGCCGCTGCTGCTGGCTGGCAAGCAGCCTGAGGAAAAAGTTCCTTCGACGTCTCCGGCCTGGCAAGCGCAAGCGCTGACTATAGTGGGCGTGACAACTTCCTTCGGAAGGAAGACTATCGCAACCCAACATCGCTTGGTGCAGGCCGCCCCGTCCGTTCCCAGGGATAGCATCGGTTAGGGTTGTTCCCATAATCATCGGCACGTGTGGCTCTTTGGACCAAAACATCGACCGCATCCGGAAGGAGCTCGACCATCTTAACGAACTAGACCATTTGAGGAATGCTAGAGGCTGTCATCTACCATAGCGATGACATACTCGCCCCACGTTCACGTGAATGCTACATTTCAGCCTCTGAATGAGGAGATCCGGATACCCGGCTCGCCGCACCTGCCAGTGTAATAGGGCTTGGCACTAGTGTGATTGTATTCATGCTGAGTGATCTCACTGCAAGTACACCTACAGTTTCCTTAATTCACGCAACAAATAAGTTTCTCTAATGTGGGGGGGGGCGAAACTTCTATACTATTATTTATATAAATTTTAAATGTCATTTATTATAAAGATACGACACTCTTAGCAACTGATTTATATCCATGTCAGTCTGGCCATGTGGAAATCTTCGGGGGCTTCGCTTTCAAGCCACCATTTTTTCTTTACTTACCTCCTCTTCTCTCCCGGCACCCGGCGCGCTTGGCTGTGAGGCTGGGTCGTAAAACATTTAAAGGAACGTCCCAAGGAGCGTACGGTTAAATAAAAGCGGACAGATTTTCACTAGACTGGTTTATTAACTGTAGATACATTGTGTGGTTTAAGAAGTTAACTGGTGCCACTAAGACTTTTTACGGGCGAAACGAGCGCTCGCTCACCATTCCGCCCGCCCTCATTCTGATTTCTGCTCGCAGCTCTCGCCTCAGTCCACTCCCCGTGTTTGCTCTCGGCCACCGCCTCGCCTGTCGCAAGGGGCGCGAGCTGAGAGCGCTGGGCGCCGCTCTGCGCCTCGCCTCTTGGCCTCCGAGGCGCACCCCCTTCGGCGGAACACACATCTAACAAAATACACCTACAATTTAATTGTTTTCCGTGACATATCCCCTTGATTGACAAATATGGACGCCAGGCAGCGTGCTGGGCGAGAGGCTATACCAGTTGTGTAAAAGCACAAGAATTGCATACTAGTAAGTTTCAAGTTGAAAAAACACACTTCTCGTATTAATGTGAACGATAATCTTGGCAGACTAATGATTATCGCCGCGGTAATGCAACGGAATGGCAAGATAAAATTTCCTCACCGTATCAAGTCTTAGCGGAAGATATTAATTTAAACGAGGGAAGATTGAAAAGTATCGCACAATAATTTTTGATACTGAAAGAAATCATTGAGCAGAGAATGTAATAAGAATCTTACATCTTTGAACTACTTTTCTACATAGTCGCTAAGTTTGGCAACACATTTCTGCCAGCGTGGTACCAATTTCAGTATGCCCTATTCGCAGAAGGTTGGAGTATAGCCACTATAGTTTGGTTGGAGTATAGCCACCTTCGGACGACTGAATTCACATCCGCATCTGTCGCAAAGTGTTTGGCGGTCATTTGTTCATGAGATCAAAGTGATGAAAGTCCGACGGTGCAAGTCCAGCCTGTATGGTGGATGCTGAAGCACCTCCCACTCAAAGTGGGCAAGTTTCCCACGAACAGGAGCAGCAACATGGAAACGAGCATTGTCACGGAGAAGTTTGCTTTCGTCAGCATTAAACCTGTGGGTTGGTCATGAACGGCACGACGAAACCTCACCAACGTTGTAATGTAAAATGTAAATTGTAGCATTGAGAATGTAACCGTGTTCAGCAAAATCCACCAATAACATCAAACAAGTCCCAGTCAGCCCCAACTTCCCGGGATGATTGCGTCACTGAATTCTTTCGTGCTGGGGAATCAGCATGTTTCCAATTCATAGAGGCCTGCTTGGTTTCGGGCGAGTAGTGATGAGCACATCATCCGCTGGCCTTTGTGGTTGTTGGTGAAGTTCTTAGGCACCCAGCGAGCACTAACTGAAAAAATGTTCAACTCGTCATGAACATTATGGTTCACCGCATCATAGGAAATCTTCCCCGCCTACGACACGCTTCGCAGTTGCATACGCTGGGCCCTTCAGAACTGCTGCCTCAATGGCTCCAACATTCAGCGAGGATGAATATGATACAGGCGGCCCGGAGCGTGGCGAATCACAAAGGTTCACACGCTCTTGGAAGAATGCACACCACCTCGCTATATACATATGTTCCATAGCCGTTCCTATACCCATGGCTCTGTGAATTTCACTAGGATTATGTTCTTTGGCTCACAAATATCACACTACACTTCTCTACTATTCCCAAGTTGACAGGAGCATGCGCCCTATGTTAGTTTCATTATTCACGCTACACTCGCTAATGAACTGCACATGAAAACAAAATACTCTCCATAGCGAGAACTTTAAACTACGCAATTTACCATTCCAGTTGCAACACCAGGAGAGAAAAAAATATTGTGCGTTACTTTTCGATCTGCTCTCGTATTATATTACACCACAACCAGCGATAGCATTAAATACTAATTTTGACATTTGGGAGAATTTCGGGCAAAGCTTCCTTTGGTAAAGAACAGAAGTACGCTTGACGTGGTTAGCATGACCTGGGGGTCGATGATCCTGAGGTTTAGGTCCTCGTACATTGTAAAAAGATTGTGAGATTAAATACATTACAATGATCTTTGAGTTTTAGTGCAGTCGACATGTTTTACATACCGCAAACAATGTGACGCCAGGCCGTTAGAACCATAGACAATGCATTCTGATATATTTTTGCTGGCTCTCAAAGGTAATACACTCTTTAATGTCAAATATGATGCAACCATGAACTTTGGTATTCTAAATATGATAAGTAAGCGTTCGTTTGAGATTGGCTATCGAGGGAAGGAAAAAAATCATTGGTGTGATTCGTACACCATATTTCACTTACAATTAAGTATGACGATCCATGGAGAGTGAATGGCTTGATAAAGCACAATAACCAACATTGTAAGTGATTAAAATCAAAGAATTAAGTAATTTCTTTACTTATATACATCCGATTATGTTGAAATTCTTGAGAAAGATCTATAGAAAGGGACCGTCACAATGAAACGTGTTTGGTTTCATGATTAAGTACTGAAATGTGCAATTGGCATTGACAGTCCACGAATAGTACGGGGTGGGTAATATCTATCACCAAGTACTATTTCAGTGTACACAGTGTTATATCACATAAAAAGTTTTAGAATACGTGACAATAATTATGTCAATCGTCGTATTTATTAATGAACTTTTTAAAATTATTTATTTTAGGTCACCAAGAAGCTAAGGTCATTAGTGACCACTATTAAATTACTTCTCAACAGTTATACCTTATAACGATCAGAATTATTAAATACAATGTAAGTACACCAGATACATTTTTAAATTGTAACAAACATTAAGTACAATGAACTTGAACAATAATTTAGATTATTTTATCAAGACCAGCAATATTAAGATTTTAATATTGCTTTGAGACATTCAACTGAATTAATATTGATACATATATTAATATATATCGTTTTGATGCCAAGAGTTTCTTAGGTTTTGGATTATTAAATATTCAAGAATAATGTGAGATGTTGATAACATTTGTCCCGTTTTGCACAGGTGGCCGGGTCGTTTTTTATTAGGCGGTAGCGAGGGAAGAATGGCCAATTATTAATCTAGTAATAATAATTTGTTATTTTCTTCAAGTAGTGGTGGGATATTTGAGTCTTACAGATTTTCGAACAATATGGAGTTTGCATGTCGAAGTGATCCCATATCTTCAGAATACACTTTTTTACATTCTTATAGTCACTAAAAACCATGTATGCGCTGGTCAACGTTCAA
The DNA here is from genome assembly GCA_011170035.1 of Teleogryllus occipitalis. Lineage (NCBI taxonomy): Eukaryota > Metazoa > Arthropoda > Insecta > Orthoptera > Gryllidae > Teleogryllus > Teleogryllus occipitalis. The sequence continues at coordinate 76,293 of BLKR01002843.1, forward strand.
ACAAACTTTGATAAAAAGGAAAATATACTTAGAGAAATTAATGGTTTCGAACATTCAGTTGAAAATATTAATTGACAAATAAATTTAGTGAGTTGGATACATCCATTAGAGCAATTAATGACTTTTCAAATTAGGTGGAAATTAATATATTTTGGCCTTAAGTGGACTGACATGTAACCCCTAAAATCCCTGGGAATTTATCCATCCAAACAGTATGATCTATGGTGAGTTAATAAAAGCGTAGCATTTTCCTACAGCAGAGCCAGTATGTACCCAACAACATATGTACGCTGCAAACTAGTTGAAAGCACCCAGTGAGAAAATATCAGTTAACTATTTGAATGTGGCGTCGCCGACGCTTTAACTGTTTTAAAAGCATTTCAATGAATAGAAAATATCTTTTGTGCGTAGCTTTGTTCAAATATGTTCTTACAATATCTGGCATTGGACTTGACAATGATCGTGGTTAATAAAGTTATACTCCCCTTCCGAAATACCCAACACATAACGCCCTTGATTGTCACCTTCATACGGGAAAGAACTGGTAATATTGCAATTTAAAATTTATAATCGCCGTAAAAATACTTGGAAGGCAATAATGATGAGAATAGTTTCGTACAGCTACAATTTTATTATTTTTGCTAATACGCACAAAGATTACCAGTAAGCTGTTCGTCTCGATTTTCTCTAATCCTAATAAAATCATCCTCAATCAGTTCCAAAAATTGTCGGATTCAGATTTTAAAAATCCGGATTGACATTTGATTCTTCTCCAGATTTGACTCACACAATTCAGGTTTTTCTCCCCTAATTTTTGAAGAGATGAAAACTCCACAAACTAATTTGTGTTTACTTCTGCAATTGCTCCATAAATAGCTTCGTATGCGAATCTATATAAACATTAAAAGCTTACTATTTTGTATGTTTATGGGAATAAGACGTTAGTTAATTTTAATAAGAATAACTTCTGGCTCACATTAATTTGAAAGTCGATATTTGTAAAAGTCAGAAGTCAAACTTTCATTCACTCTCTAACATATCTCATAGTTTTCTTTTTTCCGTATTGAAATTCAAGTTTAATAAGTTTCAAGGTAATACTGTTGGTAGGTTGTTGCAAAGTTACTTCGAAAAATATGATAATAGCGCTTATGGATAAAACTTAAAATGAAATATACCGCACGATTCACTTTTTTGTTGAAATTAGCTTCACTTGTCCACTTAAAAATGTTAACAACAGTTACCAACGTCTAGAAAGAAAATCATGGCGTATTGAGCGAAAAATGCCTTTGGGCCCTGGAGTTTAGTAGATCTATTTAGGTGGCGTTGGTTTAATTCCCGACATACTCGCTACGATCGGAGCACCAAAACACAAAAAAACGTTTTTGGAAATTTCTCTAAATGTTCTAGCCGGATCTGAAAACAAAATATCAAATCTCCACCGAAGAAACCGAGACGCATCGAATGACACCTCATACCTCGATTGGTGCGCGGGAAGTGGTCTAGCCGAGTGTAAAGGAAAGCGCAAAAGCGCACATCAGCACACTCGAGAAGTTGCTTAAATACTGTATAGGGAATAGTATTAATTAGAATCAATTGCTGCTCGTTCCCTAATAGCACACATGACAACCAATTTGAGCGAGAAGCAAACATTAGGTTAGGTTTATAGAGAATGTAATTGATGGAATTTATCAACTACTCGTGAAAATTACAACACACATTACACTAAATAATATTATTAATGGCGATTCCTGAGTTGTCTGAATTTGCTGATATTTCCACAGTGGCAGAGTTTAAACTGAAGTTTTATATCTTACTATTAGCAAGATGTTGACTATACTTATGTACACTTATATTATATCTTACTATGGGTTGGATAAATATTGCCTTTTGACCAATAAAAGAATGAATACAGCGAACTAATACGTTTTCTATGACAAATCTAAAATTTAACCCTGTTATTAAAACAGTACAAGATATGATGTTGCACTTAATGTACGTTTGAAACTAATAAATACAATCCAAAATTGAAGTTATCATGGTTACAGAATCATGATTACGGAATTCGAATATTGTGATGATTCAATAGTAGTCAAAGTGGACTAATATTTTTCTAAGGGAAAATCTAAGATTAAAAGTAGTGCACCATAGTTACGTCTGGGGAGACAATTTATATTTGTATAAAGCATAGACTATCAATGACTATTCATCAATAATCAACAATGGACTAATATGGGCTCCAGAAGTCTAAGATTTACTACGTTATGATATTTACTGTCATACTGAATGCCATGTAATGGAATTACTAGCGACTCTCCGATACAAGTTACAAAACCATAGTTAAGTACATGAAATCTGAAGATTACCGAAATGAAGTATATTACTGACCTAATGAGTAATCTAAATTGAGTATTTCCTCAAAACACCTTTCAAACGTAATGGTGCTATACCGTTTCACTATACTAGTAAGAATGTCGACGATCTGCCCACGATACCATGAAAGATGGCAAACATTTGTCTAAACTATGAGTACATTCACGTGGATTCATGATTAGTTCGGAAGTGCTAATATGTAACTAGTATAAAATCCATCCAAAGTACACCATATTTACGAAACACATTGTCAACACTATATAAATGGAAATTCTTAAAGGCGACATCGAGTAGATCAACCTTTCATACCAGAAATATTCTGGATTACTTCATCCATTCTTCGTCCCTTCAACCCACAAGGCCAAAACTCTTCAATGAACGCCAGCCAGATCACTTTATTATATCAACAATATATCTAGAAGGATTAGGGTGCTCCTTCCAAAAAACATTCGAAATAAATAATTTTAAAAAATTCGCCGTCGAGTTGCACATAAAATATATCCAGAAAGTAAAACGCCGGTATTTTCAGGCCGAGCGGCCTCGAAACTCGCGGCGAAAGGTTCCAGATCCTATTTCGGTAGAAATGGAGAGTACCTGCGCTGGCGCGACTACGGCTTCGACCACGCGGCGCGGTTAAACTTGCTAAGCGGGCTAAGAGGCAGTCAGCCATGGAGAAGGCGAGGCGCGGAGGTCAAGCATGTCGCCGAAACTGCGTCAAGGATGGCCAACCACTTAGGGAAACACTGGCGCACATGGTTAACCACTGCCAAATGCCAGCGGTGACGCGAAGACAGTTGGTAGTTCTCGTGAAAGGCGTCGTCATACACAACGGCTGACCATCGTCTCCGAAAACAAAATACGGGGACCACTTGTCTGAAACCATTTCTTGTGCTCGAGAACAGATCTGCAACAGAAGTACTAATAGACGACGCATTCCCTTCGACGGAGCACACAACGCCCTTCAAATGTCCCGGGCTGATAAACAAAAGGAATATGCACCCACTCGCGACCACGCGAAATCCCTGGTACCCACTGCCAGGAGTCAGAATCATAGTTGGTGCACTTGGGGCCTTGAATAAAGACAAAGACGCCATGAAGTTGAATCTGATCGCAAACAAAGCATTCATCGACACTGCGCAAAGGCCAGAATCTCTGAGGACATGGTACTATTCCCCTTCCCCTGCGCCCCAGCCACCACATGCCCTCTCTTGCCCCGCGGAGTCAAACCGGTGAGCAGTGCCGACTCCCATTCGGCAAGGCGCCAAAGTCTGAGAAGGCATATCCAGACAGTACCCTCACTTGCTAGGTCTGCAGTGCCCGCACCTCATCCTTGAGGAGGTGGGGCGAGACAGAACTCCCGGCCATAGGCCCCAACCTGGCCACTCCCCTGATGGCCTGCGGGTTGCGCCCGGCGCGTCGCCACGGCCGCCCAACGCGGCCAACACGAGCGTATCCACAACTCCGCTTATCGGACCCCCAGCCATCCTGCCAACCGGACTGTGAATAATACACAGCCATATACGAGCATTCGCGCGTGAGTCGTTGAACCTGCCAAAGAACTCTTCCGTTCACTATCTCTATACGGCAAGAGACGATGCAGGTATCGGACTCCCAGAAATAAGCCGCGGAAGTGACGTCGCCAGTGTTGATGCTCTTAACAAATAGAGACCAGATAATCCGTAGGGAAGCGGCTGATGACCTACGAGTCACGAGACAGAGGATGGGTATTCAGGAACCCACCGTCACTGACATTGCCAATTACATTAACGGCTCTACATGAGTCAATCATATTGGCAACCGGGGAGTCTGGTCGCGCGACCGCGTCGCCACCAAGAACCTTAAAATCCGGTGGTCTTTCGAGGAAAACGACGGGGAGCTAAAACCAAGCCTCATCGTGACGAACACTCACGAGAACCTTGACATGGTGCTCCCCCACCAGCGACAGCTGGTAATCAGGAAACTGCGGGGACGATATCAGGAGCATTTCCTTGCCTGGAGTGCGCAGCCGGACCAGGGGCGGGCAGCTACTGCGCTCTCTGCCCGCGGATCTCGCTCCACCTACTTTGCCCGCAACAGTCCCACACTGGAGAAACATATCTAAAGGAACACTTTTACGCCTGTTTTCGCATGCGATTGCGTGTTTTGCCGATTTGCAGTGGCTTCCTAGCACACTTTTCCCCATTGTAATTATATTTATAGTGGTATTGCACCAAGTGCAAAATGCATTTGTATTAACTTTTGGACCAGGTGCAACCCGTGGAAAAGAATGTTCATACGCTGTCTGATATTTAGTAACGCCAGATTTTATATACATTACTTCTTTATCTAAAATGCACTGTAAATACACACATGTACAAAGAATAACAACACCCATTACAATGCTCTACCCTCCTCTACTAGCCGTAGACTGAATAACTACTCTACAATCATACAGACAGCAATCAACAGAGATAGTAACTCTAAACGAAGTCAGTGAACGCTCTTTTGAATTCTTTGTAAGCGGAGATTTTAACAGAGTATCTGGTGGAATCTTGCGAGCAAGAACAGTTTCTTAATTTAATTAATTTCTTCAGCTTAAATATTACAATAAATGTACCTTCTTGGTCTATACTTAATTCAAAGTAGGTGATCAAAATTACTAGATATGAAATTGTAATTAAAAATTTAGGATTCATTGACAACAGTGCCTAAATTTTTACCATTACAAGAAATGCGAACACTGACACAAATAATACACGTTTGCGTAGCTTGTTTACTAAAAGTAAACAATGTATTCAGTCGTGTATGTATTACTGATATATTTATATATTCATTATAACTACATTAAATTTTTTGTAATTTAGAGAGCGGATATAGGCTTACTGGAGATACCACTTAAAAACCGCGCGAAAGGTTGCTTCAATCAAGTGATGTGGAAAAGATAACAAATTATTAAAATAGTTAGCATAAAAAATATAAGCGGTACTGCCAATTAATTATAATTCTTTAGATCAATAATATTAATTTTAAACGTTCAAAATTTCTGACGAATGCAAGTTAATTATGTTAACGGCCACTGTAAAATAAAAAAAATTAAATTTCTGACAAATGTCGAATTAAAGCTTCGCGCCAAGGAAGTCCGATCGGGGTCGCTCGACAACCGCTCGGCTCGCTGGCCTTTTCGGCTATCTCCGTTTACATTCGGGCGCCGCATTTTGCCCTCTCAAGACACAAACAAAATTATTCATTAACTAGTTGCTACATATATCATGGGTCGGGATTTACAATAATTCCTATACAAACAATGAGTATAATTCACATTTTTTATGCTTTTATTTCATTTTAATAAGTGGTTTCGTCATCAACAAAGAAAACTAAATATTTTCCCGGTAAAACAATGTAGATAACACGAGGGATTAGATAATGCACAAACAAAATAATCCTTTATTTAATTTCTAAGAATCATAATTAGAGATATGATTTTATGCCGTCACAATATGCACTAAAAACTTAATAAATAAGCAAAAATATCCATAAAAAAAGTAAAATATCAAAAATATGCACTTAAAATGAGAGAAATTGTGTAAAACATTACATAACAAACCGAAATACGTACTAAAATAAATGAAAATTACATGAAATTCGTTTTCTTCTGTCGAACAAACGGATTTTAACAGATCGCAAGCTGCATGCAAAATGAATAAGAGAAGTGATAGAGAGTAGTAGATAAGAAGCGACTGATTTTACAAAATCGATGTTCCAAGAACATAATTTGAGTCGACTCCTGTTTCAGTTAAGTAGAAAGCCAGGCTGTGATTAAAGGCGTCGTTCTTTTATACTATCGTTTCTCAATTCTGAGATGTTTTCTTTGAAATATTAGGTATACTATTCAAGGAGATAGAAGAAAGAGAAATTAATTCAAGAAGTGACAATCTGAATAACTTAATATTCATTAACAATAGATTAAGCAAGCCAAGTGAGGGAAAAAATAAAGCATCCTTGAAATTTGTAATTTTATGCATTATTTATCTAATATGTGAACATAATCTACCATAATCCTGAAATTTGCAAAAATACAAATAACGAAAAATTCCCGGTTTTCAAAACAAATTCCCGTTTTTTTCCAGGCTCTTTCAAATTCCCGGTTTTTTCCTGGTTTTCAAGGATTCCAGGTTCGCTGGCCACCCTGTCTAGCGCATGTACTCAATCATTGCGACATGGCCGCGGTAAACAGGCGACATAACGAGATTGTAGCACATGTCAAAGCCGCAGCAACAAACAATGCGTGGGAGGTCGTGGCTGAAAACCAAGTCTGGTGGCCACACGGACTTAAACCAGATCTATTCCTACAAAATAGAACCGCCACAAAACTGCTAATTGTAAACGTGACCTGCCCATTCGAGGGAAGCCGGGACGCAATGGAGAAGGCCCGTGAGGAAAAACTTAGAAAATACGCCCCCACCCTCGCACACGCCAAGGGGATTACGCATTCAGCTAGAACCCTCCCCATCGTCGTTGGAGCTCTAGGAGCTTGGGGCCACGCGAACGATGCTGCCCACAAGATCCTGGCGCACAAGAGCTTTATAAACACACTAAGAAAAACCACCATTGCGGCGGCCATCTCCCACTCGCGGGATATTTATGACTGTCACATTAGGGGCCACAATACGCACCAATAAACTTGCGTGAGTGAGAATTCTGTGCTGTGAATGGCTTTAGCGTGTGCAGTAGACATACTTAGCATGTAAGAACACGCTATGTGACACTAGAGGCCAAAGCGTGCGCCAGATAAATTCGCGTGAGTAAACATTGCGTGTGAAGTGGATCATTAACTATAGACACAACTATGTGCAGCTACGCGATATTGATTATAACTATTGTATAATCATTTTTTTTCTTTTAGTTAAGGGTTTTATCTATTTCCAGGTTCTGTCCATTGCAATATGTTTACATTGTAAACACAATGTACTCATTTGAGAGAGGAACACGAACTCCATCATAATGAGTCAAAAAACGCAATATCATTTCTAACAGCCATATTCAACGCATGCATCAGGACTTTATACTTCCCAAAGACATGGAAAATAGCCAAAATAAAACTAATACCAAAACCAGGAAAACCTCTAAAAGACCCGAACAATTACAGACCGATAAGCTTACTACCCATACCAGGAAAAATATTAGAGAAAATACTACTACGGAGACTGACACCACTATTAGACCAGAAAATCAGACCGACCCAATTCGGCTTCCGGGAACGACGATCGACTGGACTTCAAACACTTAGACTAACTGCAGACATAGCGACTCGACTACAGGACGGTGAACCTGTACCCGCGGCCTTCCTAGACTTTACTACAGCATTCGACACAATTAATCATCAGAACCTCCTATACAAGATCAGCCCACTCATCCCTCATTTCATTCATTCGCTCATTAAGAATTATTAATCAGACAGGACATTTTTCACTCATCACCTACAATGTTCATCCACCCACCGCCCCATTCAAGCCGGCGTCCCACAAGGCGCCGTGCTATCACCGACTCTATTTTCATTATACACAAATGACCTTCCAACAAATAAATGGACGAATGACTATATTTACGCCGACGACACCGCCCTCACGATAACTAGACTACGATTCCCAAGCGCAATAACAGAACTACAGAAAGCCCTAGACAAAATAGCAACATGGTCAAAAGAAAATAGCCTTAAATTAAACCCGAACAAATGCCATGCCATCCTGTTCCATAGACGAATTACAGACCCTGCACTTCCCCAACTAACTATCGACGGGACACCAATAAATTGGACTAAGACTACGAAATACTTGGGAACGACGTTAGACAACAAACTAAACATGACGAAACACATCGACGAGACGGTTCAGACTGCAAATAAAAGACTTAACTCGCTAATACCAATAGTTTGCCACCCAAAGACAAAGACTGCGACCAAACTACAGATCTACAAGACTTTCATCAAACCAATCCTGAAATTCAACTGCGAAACCTGGGCTGCAACTACGAAGAAAAACTATGCAAAACTGACTAGGACAGAAAACATTTATTAGACTCGCCTTCAGACCTCCCCCAATGAACTACAGCAGACTGAAACAGACACTTTGACCCCAATAGACAAAGACATTTACGAAACGGCGACAAAGACCATACAAAACGCATTACAAAACTCACATTTTAGCCAGTTCCTACCCAAATACACCGCAATTCTAAATAACCCACCCAAATACTCCAGAATGTTCAAACACCCGTTAGACATTTTACAAATATCGCCACCATAACTAACTGGAAACAAGAACCCTCCTGCCTTTAGACCCATCACCCAAAGCTCCTAAAAAACAACCGCCCCGCAGTAATCCAAAACAACATCCTCCACTACCTCGTAACCCACCCCACCCCTCCTTTCCCCTTCCTCTCCTCTGTAAACAACTGCTAGTCAGGGGTACACAGAGGAATCCTTCCCATCCCGCACCCCACCCAAATAGTGCAAACAAGTTATAACCACATCAGCAACCTCAAGACACCCAAGAAGGGAAGAGCGCTCCGCGCAGGCCCTCTATATGAAGAAAATCAAACAAGATAATGAGTCTCGTCAACTTTGATGAAACATCTGTCTTCGTTGGTTTGTGCGAAAGAGCATCTCCAGCGTCGCGCGGGTATTCGGAAGCGTGTATCGCTCCCCGTTACACGCGCGGTGCCTGTTTACCGTCGATGGGCGACGTTCGTTGCCTTAGGCCGAGAGCGATCCATGTTCAGAACTCTTGCTGTGAGCCTTGCTCCTCGTGACGTCGGTTGATTGGTTGTTTTTCTTCTGGTTGCAGAATTTCCTCCTGCTTCTCGCTGATGTGTTAATGGAGTGCTCCCTCACAAACCTCGGTTGAGCTGATTCGCCTTACACAAGAACGCCGAAAGGCACAAAGATATCAGCGATCGCGCGACCCCGACTCAAAGGCAGCGTATCAGCGCATAAGAAGGAAAACAACTCGCCTTCTAAAAGAGAACACACCAACGCGATGTGGCAAGAGTACGTCAAAAAATCCCAAATAAATAACGCAGAAGACCTGTGGAAACTGCATCGAGCCCTCAGAAATCCCGCCTCCGCCATCACCGCCCTCGAGCGCCCAAACACCAACCTACGACCCCGCTGTCAAGGCAGAAGTGTTCGCCGACACGCTGGCGAACAGATACACGCCCCCGCCCATTTCACGCTCGCTGCAGCTCCCACCGCCGCGGAAAATTCAAATCTACATCGCTCCTATCGACATCTCGCCCGACTGGCACATCGAAGCGGATGAAGTGCGCGACCCTTAAAAACACAAACACGAAGTCGGGTGGTCCTGATAAGCTCACGGAAGCAATGATCAGACCCTTGCCACAAAAGGCCGCCCACCTCTTAGCACAAATTTACACAGCATGCATTTCTGTGCAATACATTCCACTAGAATGGAAAGCGGCTACCATCACTACTTACGAAACCAAATAACTCGCGCCTCCCGGAGCATCACCGGCCCATTTCTCTTCTGCCGATTCTCGGAAAACTCCTTGAGAAAATTATTCTCGCGAGAATCCAACGGGATCTCGAGAAGAAAGGCATCATCAGGAAGGAGCAATTTGGTTTTCGTAAGCTGCGTTCCTCTGCTATGCAGGCGCTTCGCTTCGCTTTCTTCGCTTCTTCGGCTGTAAGCCGTCACTGCTCTGTTCCCGCTCTTTTCTTCGACTTCTCGTCCGCCTTTGACACTTCACCCCCCGCTTCTTCACAAACTTATATATATTATACCTCATCTGTTCCCAACCAACCCACTTCAAACGAAACACCCTTCCAACCAGCAACACACACCTGTAAAGCCCCCGGCCAATATGTCCCCCCCTCAACCCCCACATCCAATAGATTTTCCGTCCTCAGCATTCCCAATGCCCCCAACCAACCAGACGCCCAAACTAACACCCCCCCAAACGACTCGGAAAACCAAACGGCACAACCAATGGCCAGACCCATCAGACCTAAGATTGGATCAATACATATAGACAACACCGGACTGACCAACCCCAAAGGACGACTGGACGACCTGCAAACAATTACCCCCAACGGTTTCTTGGCAAGGAGCACAAGGAAAGACTTGATTCTTACACCCAGAACTACCCATGCCCACGCCAAACTCCTAAAAGCAATGGACGAACTTGAACTCAACCCATCCCTCAGATCAAGGTACTTCACTACTTTGGCTTACCACCACAACCGGACCACGGACGAACAACGGGACAAACTTGTGATAAAAGGACTCAGCCCCAACACACCCCTGACAGACATCACGGACGAACTGAAATGCTATGGATACCACATCCACAATATTTCTGAAACGAAACGCCGCAACCCAGACATGACCAGACGGGACATGACCGACTTTAAGACTAACATCAAACACATACTACATCACAAAGTCACCATCCAAGACTACAGACAAAACGACAGAATTCCCAGGTGTGACAGATGTCAACTATTCTTCCACACTCGACACTACTGCCATAGACCTACCGTCTGTGCCAAGTGCAGCGGCAACCACCATTTCTCTGACTGTCCCAACAATTACTTTAAATGTGCAAACTGCTTATATGACCATCCTGCCTACTCTTTAGAATGCCCCACCCTACTGAAAGCAAAAGAAGACAGACTAACCACCCTCGCGAAAAGACAAGTAACACCAAACAACAGACAAACCCAACGGACAGCACTGACCATGAATGATTTCCCCAAACTCAAAGATCCCAAAGATACGACCAAACTACAACAGACCTACGCCGGCAGAACAAATTTCCCACCCACCCCCAAACCCCACCTCCTCATCCACTTTTTCTGATCTCAAAGACCTCTTCACACTTCTAAAATCTTTCAACATATCTAAATTAATAGCCACAGCAAAGGAAATCATCACCATTCTGAAAAGCAACGACGACACAATGACTAAAATCATCACCATCTTGACAAAACTGTGCGACCTGATCTAAATTCACATTCAGACACAAATTGACAAACGTGACCACTTGGAACGCAAACGGCGAACTCGCCCGGAAACTACACGACATACGACAATACATTAAAGACTACGCCGTCGGGATATTACTACTACAGGAAACGCACCTCAAACCCCACCAGCCACTCCATATCCCCGACTTTACAATCTACCGCACGGACAGACCTACGCAAGGGGGAGGGACAGCAATATGCATTACGAAAGACATTCACCACACCCAACTTCCACCCACCCCCACAACCCACATCGAAAATACCCGCATTCAGCTAGCTACCCAACACGGCCCCGTCACCATCTGCTCCATCTACAAACCCCCAACCAGCCCTCTCCTAGACCAAGACCTAGACCTACTAACGGACACCTGCCTACTGGCAGGAGACACAAATACAAAATCGACTACCTGGGGATGCAAACACACGAACGTAAACGGAAAAAAACTCGACAATTACCTTACCAACCGACCAGACCTCATTCTGACAGCACCCTCCGAACCAACACACTTGATACGTGACCTACCACACGACATACTAGACTTCACCATTCACACTCACACCATTTCCATCAGCTCACCGCACCCTAAACCTGAATTAACATCCGACCACCTCTCCAATCATTTTTACAATAGATATCCTCTCCCTTGGCATCAGCATCAACCATAACAGCATCTCTACCAACTGGAAAAAATTCAAACACCTTATATCCAAGAAAATCAAACCACCCAACCATTCCTTACCCCCACAGACCGATCAAGCCATCACCCACTTCAATCTACAGATAAACCTTTCACTCCATAAATCTACCCATTCCATCGGCTCCCAAGCAAGACTCCCCGACAACATACTCGAACTTATACGACTGAAACGAAAAACACAAAAGACTTTTTACAGAACTAGAACCTCAGATGACAGACGTACTTACGAACACTACAAAAAGACGCTACATGACTCACTAACTCAACATGAAAACGACAAATGGACCAACACCATCGTCGAACTGACCAAGCACCCCAGGAGAATCTGGACACTGATCAAAGACTTAAAGACAAAGACAAACGCAATCTCCCCACTTACTGTACCGAACGGAACAATAACCTATGACCCACAGACCATGACAACTTTTTGCCGACAAACTACAAACAAGATTCACGTCACCTAACACCCCCTCCCTCCCTCAGCAATTCTGTATTTCCTAAAACACCGCATCTCCCACCCGAACACCAACAACCCTGGACTATCACCGACGACGAAGTAAAAGACGAACTACACTTACTCGACGAGACTAAAGCAACTGGTCCCGACGGAGTGAAGGCAGCAGCGCTGAAACGACTAACTAAAAACGCCCTCAACTTACTGACACTCTTCAACGCCTGCCTAAAGACGAGTTACTTCCCCGACTTATGGAAACACGCCAAAATTATCATGCTCCCCAAACCCGACAAGACTCACAGAAACACAGACAACTACCGCCCCATAAGTTTACTACCAATACTCGGAAAGACTTTTGAAAGACTCCTACTCAGACGACTAACACCACTAATAGACGCACGACTCCGACCCACCCAATTTGGTTTCCGGGCTGACAAATCAACAGAACTACAGACCTTACGAATATCATGCGACATAGCCACACGACTACAGCATCGTAAAAGAAGTACCTGCATCACCAGTCCCCTCCATTTTCCTAGACTTTTCCCAAGCCTTCGACTCCATCAACCACAACAACCTCATCTACAAGATCACCCCTCACATCCCAAAATTCCTTCTACCTCTCCTGAAAAACTACCTAACCAACAAATCTTTCCACATTAGCCACCTCCATGCCACATCCTCCACCAGACCTATCTCTGCCGGCGTCCCCCAAGGACCAGTCCTTTCACCCACATTTTTCTCCCTCTACACAAACGACCTCCCAACGACAACCTACGTCAATGACTACGTATACGCAGACGATACCGCCCTGACTGTGACAAGACTACGTTACCCAAACTCAGTACATACCCTACAGGACGACCTGAACCGAATTACCCAATGGACCAAAGAAAACGACCTGACTTTAAACCCCAACAAATGCTCCGCCATACTATTCCACAGAAATAGGACTGTGCACAACCCACCGAACCTCAAAATAGACAACCATAGTATCGACTGGACGAACACCACGACATACCTGGGAATCACACTTGACAGAAACTTACTATGGACAAAACATACAGACAAAATCACCCAAAAAGCCAACAGACAACTCAGCGCTCTCTCCCCAATAATCTCCCACCCCAAGACCCCAACTAAGACCAAACTGCAAATCTACCAGACTTACATCAAACCGATACTGACTTACAACTGTGAGACCTGGGCGACTACCTCCAAAGACAACTACAACAAACTCCATAGACTTGAAAATAGATTCTTACGTACAGCCATCAGACCCCCAACCCGGACTAACCTCCATCGACTCAGACAGACGCTCAACCTGACACCAATTAGACAAGACATCTACATTGCCAAAAGGAACTTACAGAAAGATACCCAAAACCCAAGCTTCACACCCTTCCTAAATCCACAACACATATTGGCCAATCCACCCCTACACAAAAAGTATTTCCCACGACCCCTGGACATCCTACAAACACCACCACCATAACCCAAACAAAACCAAATACCCCGGAACTGAAACCCACAAACTCATAGACCACTCCCTCCATAGACTAAAAACATATCTTCTTTTCTTCCCTTTCTTCTCATCCCCCCCTCCCCATCCCTCTCCAAACAACAGCCAGTCTGGGGTAGTGAGAGGCTCCTTCCCACATCCCAACCCCCCTTCCGTTTGCTGACCACCCACGCGCTAACGCTGCCTAAAAATCCAAATCAGGATGAGCATTCTATGCAGGCCCGAGTAAATAAGAAGAGGAGGATGAATTATACTCTGTTCTTATCAGCTTAATATCTGATACAGTCCCCATCGGAGGCTTCAGTATATTAATCTGATTTTTGGAAACAGGTGAGGGCATGAGCGGTTTACCGCCACCTCTGCACGGGTCGTCTCGGCACTGCAGAATCGCCGAGTTCGGCCCACCAAAATTTGAATAAAAACATAAAATGTTTTCCCTGTACAAGCTCTACGCCAAAATCGCGCTCTCTGGGCCTTTGCTACGGACCATCATGGCGACCGATCAGTGCTGTCAGTTTTCCGCGAGCGTAAGACGATCTTATCCTCTCGACACGGTAAAATATCACTGAAACGCCTAGAACGACGTATTCTTATTCGTATGAAACATCTGCGGCCTTCCGGCACCATGCCCGACCGTACTTGGAATCTCTTCGATATTTTTGTTTTTATTATTGTTGTTATTAAATTCATTGCGCCACTCTTGAATAATCCATATTTAAGAGCTGAAAATTGCCCTCGATAGATGTAACAACTTCGGCGCGGACGGGTACTAATATTCATATTACGCTGATTAATGCTTTATAACGAATTAATACTACGTGTTTACGAATGAATAATATTCTCGGAACATGTCGTTCCTTTTAAATCGTCACGTACTTCTTCACCTCAACACACGTCCGTTCTATTTAAAGAAAGAGGAAACTATAATTACTGTTACGAAAATAAACAATTTCCAATTTTTCCAATAATCCAATTTTTCCAATTTCCAAAATTTCTAATTTTTTTCTTTTATTAAATATGGGTGCTTCAAAAACCGTAGATTGGGGCATAAATAAACCATAAATTGTTGTCGCTTCTCGGCCTTTTGTCTAAGATCAAAAATCTTTTTTTTTTTGTGTGTGTGTGTGTGTGTGTGTGTGTATAAAGCTGATAGAATTAAATAAGTTGCTAGTTCGCTCCTGTTTTTAGAACTAATTATAAGAAAGCGTTAGGAGATCTGTTATATTTAATCTCTCTCATCTCTTTACATACCTTTTGAAGTTCTTGTTTATAGAAGATTTATATTTTTGTTTTAGTTCGCTCTTGTTTATAGAACTAAGTATAAGAAAGCGTTAAGAGATCTGTTACAGTTAATCTCTCTCATCTCTTACATACCTTTTCAAGATGATTCTATTCAACATAAGTGCGAGGATACCTTTTATAATATTGGGTCTTCTTCTCCATTATCCTCGACCTTACGTGCACTAGCCTTGGCCCCAATAGACATGAAGATCACGAAGATCATGAAGAACATATACACGAAGAACACTTATGTCTCCCCCCCCCTTCGTGAGCCTTCCGTGTCCTTGAGCCAAGGTTTAGTTGAGTCGATATTTCCTGATGTTGATGTTGATTTAATACTGTTAGCCTTATGTTTATGAATAGTTTCTTAGATTAGATTAATAGCTCTTGTCCTCTCCCGCTTGTCGTCGTTTATGCCGTCGTCGCCTTCTTTCCGTTTTGCTTTATTAATTTGATTCACCCACGTATTAGTTGTAGTCATTAGTCTATAGAATTTAATTTAATCTCTAGGGTTTAGTTATAGTGTCTTCTTCATTCTCTTACCTGTCTTGCTTGTGCTTGTCATGACGCGCACGAGGAATAGGTTTTATCCTTCCCCTATTCCCGCCTTGCGTTCTAAAACGGAGACATCTATCTCCCGGCCAAGGAGATCGCGCTCTCTCCCATCGCACCCCTTGTCTGAGCAGTGCGGTTCCCCCCATATCAATCTCCAATCAGACTATCTCCACTCTCCTCTGCCTACCTCCCCTGGCCAGGGAGACCGCAGTAGTGAATTTACTTGTGAACTGGGAAACTCCGTAAACAGAGTACAAGCCCTAATCAGAAAAGCGCTCTCTATGGTTCCACCGCAATCTTCTGACGCGGAAATATCACCTACTAATTCTATCTCTTCGCCTCCTCTCTCCATTTCTCACTCGACAGCCAGCGTTAGGGATGCCTCCTCCTAAACAGAAGACAGCTCTTCTCTACGCTCTTCTGATGCACCTATCTCCCCCATTTCATCTTCTGCCTCCGGAAGTGACCCTCCTCATTTCTCTTCACCTTCCAGTCTTTCCCCCCCATCTGCACAACCTCTTCCAATTCTTTCTTCTACCCCTGAGCCCCTCCCTTCTGACTCTCAACCTTCTCAGACTATCACTTCTACACACATTCTTCCTTCTTCACAGCTGACCTCTAGACCTCGGCTAAGCCCGACTCTGGACGCCTTCCTTCCACACAACCGCTCCACAGCGGTTAAATCTCCTCCCACTCCATCACCCCCACCCTCCAACCCCTTCTAATAAATAACTGTCTCTTTCTGTGTTCCCGCTGCTTCTGGCACCCGATGCCCTATCTGCCCTGCCCCCTCGCGCCCCATCAGCAGCTCTGGCAAATGGTCCACTAGGCTTCAAAACCTAAAGGGACATCAAGCAATGCCATCCCCTTATCTCTACTGTCAACAAAATTTGCGCAGCCTGCCATGCCCCTTTCAACAAATGGTACATCCACATCAGAAATTGTCATCTTGCCCAATCCCTTTCTCTTCCTCCGGAAGAACCCTTTGACCCCAATTTCATTTGCCAGTCCGAGGGGTGCGGTCAAACCTTTGCTTCTGCTGCCCAACGTGGTCAACACGAAAGGCAGCATTTCTCTCAGTTAAAAGTTCCGCCCCCAATCGCTCTTCCAAGCACCACACAAAGGGGTGCTCAAAACACTTGGAGGGACCTCAAGTCTAAAATCCCAGGCTCGCCCCCCCACCTTAGCCACTTCTGTTGCTGCCTCACAGCTCTCTCCAGCCCCACCTACCTCTTCTCTGCTCACCCCAGTCTCTCCCTCTACTTCACCCTCAACTTCATCGCCAGCTGCTTCTCAGCCTAACCCTGCTTTTTGCGCTGCTTTACAGCTCTCCACAATCTCTTCAGCAGCCTCACAAAAAAACAATTCTTTCAACCACTTTCCATCGTAGCCCAGTTGTCACCGCTTCTCCACAACGCCCCTCCCTCTATTCTGCCCCTCCACAACAGACCAAGATCTTCTGGTCCTCGAGACTAAAGAATCGCCACCACTTAAGGAACCCTCCTCGCTCTATCTCTTCTTCCCCCAACTCACGAGAACTCTCTTCACCATTCTCATTCCCCTCCCTACAGATCTTCCAACCTTTCATCATCTTCCTCCTCTTCCACTTCTCCACCTCCCATTACCCAAACCTCCGCTTCCCCCCCTTTCCCTCCTGCTCCACCCCAACTTTATTCTGACTCTTCTCTAGCTGCCTCCCCTCCAAATCTTTATACCTCTGGTACTCTCTTTTCCCCTCCCCCATCGCGTTCAAATGATCACCAAACCGTTTCGCCTTCCGAGCATCCAGATGGTATCCCTATATCGTTTTCCCACCTGTCTGCACCTCTTGAGCCCCCTGGCCCCCACTCTCCTCTCGCGCCCCCTTGCCCAGCAACTATGCAAGGCCCTTCTACTTCTAAGCTTCTCTCGTCTTCTTCTCTTATTGCTTCTCCTCCTCCCACCTATTCCTCAGGATACATTATCCACTCCTCCACTCCTCTTCCTGAGGATATTCCCTCTTCTTCAGACGGGCCCTCTCGCCCACCTCTCTCCCCTGCGCCTTGGGCTCTGGGCCCCACAACTCTGTCCATCTCAGACTCACCTTCCGCCCCTCTTTCTTTTTCCAATCTTCCCCTTAACCCCTCGGATGCCCCCTCTGGGTATGTAATAGAATCTCCCCTAAATCCAGAGGCCTCTTCTACCCCCACCCTTAGCCCTCCTCTTCAACCCCTATCTTCGTCTCTCACCCTCCCTCACACTCCCTCTATGAGGGGCGAGCTCCCGGAGGAACTTGAAACCCTTCGCTCCCGGGTCTATGAAGCCTCCCTTCTCCCAGTTAACTTGACTAACTGGTCCAGGATCGAATCTCTTATAGACCAAACCATTCAAAAAACCCAGGAAATTTCTAGAATCCAGCCTGGGAGCTCCTATATCCCAAACCGTCAGTATTCTCAAACTCATAGAAAGGCCAATGAGGCTAAGGTCTCTTCTATCTATAAAGCTAACCCCCGTAGAGCCCTTAGGATTATCACCCAGGAATCCGGCCCCAGATGCCATTTGCCCCCGTCTACAATAGCAGATCATCTTTTCGCTCCTTCACTCTCCACCCACCCCTGACTTCTATCCGCCCTCCGATCGTCCCAGTCTTAAAACGGACAACTTCACCCCTAGGGAGGTTAGTGAGAGGCTTCAGGCCTCTACCAACTCTGCCCCGGGGGATGACAGAATCGGGTACGAGACCTGGAAAAGGCTCGACCCCAATGCAGACTCCTCACGGTGCTTTTTAACGCCTGTAGGAAATTCAAGAAAATCCCGCAGTCTTGGAAGTCTCACAAAACCATCCTCATCCATAAGGGTGGCTCCACTGAGGACCCTTTTACCTGGCGGCCGATTTCTCTATCTAATACCGCCCCTAAACTCTACGCCTCTCTGTGGGCCCGACGCTTCTCAGATTGGCTAGAGAAATACAATGTGCTCAGCCCTGCTCAGAAGGGTTTCCGTCCCTTCGACGGGGTCTTTGAGCACAACTATTTAGTTGAAACTCTTTTGGGCAACGCCAAATCCCACAAACGCAATCTCTCTCTAGCCTTTGTGGATTTGGCTAATGCCTTTGGCTCGATTTCGCATGCCGCCATGTTTTCGGCCATTGAGGCCTCTGGTGCCGGTCCTATCTTTCTGGACATCAAAGACCTCTACTCCGACTGTACCACTACGTTGGTATCAGAGTCTGGGCTTTCTGACCCAATTTCTCTCTTTCAAGGTGTCAGGCAAGGGTGCCCCCTCAGTCCCTCCCTATTCAACTTGACCATTGACCCTATCTTGCGCGCCGCTCTTGAATTATCAGATCTTAGGTCAAGGGCGGTGCTTACGCCGATTACCCCATTAGCGCCGAGCGTTGCCTTTTGGCAACGGAAATGGCCATGTTTTTGTAAAGCCCGCCAGTGAACACGTGTGCGCCAATTTTCTTTATGGAACATCTTAATCAATTGGAGAAGCATGCTCCATGTGACCGTGGTCGATTTTGATTGTTTGCTTTATTGACTCCGTGTCCAGACGTGTTGAAAGTTTTAGCATCGCAAATTGACTTGAAAAAATGGACATTCGCTTCGAGTAAGTAAAACTTTGAGGTGATCTTTACGGCTTTCTATGTATTTTCTTCCTAATAACATTAAAAATACTTCAATTCGTATGTAGAGTAGGTTTTACGTAACATCTAACTAGATTTGGCCATGCCTCACGTGTTTCAACTTTAGTGTTAACTTTTAGCAACGCTAGGCGCTTGTAGTTGCTTTATTGTCATTCTACATCAATTACGTAATATTTTACTTCTGGTAACAGAAGAGGCTTCTCTCTTGCTGAAGCGCTCGATATTCTGGAAAATGATGAAATTGAAGCAGATATTGATGATATTTTTATCGAGCCACCCGAACCGAACTTTGACACCGATCAAGATTCTGCGGAAGGTGATGAGAGGTAGGCTATATTGTAACTAATATATTTTTAATATTTTACTGCTTTATTATTGTTTCTATTACTATTATCATTACTATTATTATCATTATTGTTATTATTTAGATTAGTCGACAATCTTACATCTCGACAATTGCGAGCTGGCGCAGAGATAAAAATGACCAACAATGAGAGGTTGGGTATCAATTAAGACGTGGACGAGACGTTGCCATCCACATCTAAAGCGAACACAGCAGCATCAGAGGTTGGTAGGCGTGTTCCAACTAGTGACTGTACAAAGAATTGGATTGAAGAGAGGGAAAGGGAAAAACGTGTCTTCATTCCTCTATGGGAAGAAGGCGCGGATTTTGACTTGGAGAAACCTACTTTATTTCCAGAGCCGAATTACTTGAAATATAAAGATATGTCCATCACAGAAATCTTTGAAGAGTTCATAGATAATGAACTTATTGAGCACCTAGTTGTGGAAACAAATAAATACGCTGCATTCTTGAATTGCCCTGATCCAAAAATAACTGCAGATGAAATTCGATGTTTTATAGGTATTCTGTTTGTTAGTGGATACAACACACTACCATCAAAACGGCATTACTGGGATACTGGAGATGATATGAGGAATGTAGCTGTCTCAGGCTATGCGAAGAGACAGGTTCCTTCAGATTTGTAGATTTTTGCACTGTGAAGATAACACTAAACTAAACAAAAATGACAAGGCTTGGAAAATTCGACCTGTTATGGAGATGTTAAAGAGACGATGCATTGATAACTTTGTACCAGAAGAGAATTTGTCGTATGATGAATGTATGGTAAAATACTTTGGGAGACACAGTTGCAAACAGTTCATTCGAGGCAAACCAATCAGATTTGGTTATAAAATATGGAGCCTCAATACTAAAGATGGCTACTTGGTAAATTTTGAACTGTACCAAGGGAAGGGGCCTAAAGGAAGCCCAGAGTACGAAAAGTTATTTGGAAAAGCTGCTAGCCCCCTCATAGTTTTACTCGATGAGCTTCCTGTTGAAAAGAGGCAATTGAAATATACTTTCTACATGGACAACTTATTTTCCTGCCCTGCTTTATTCTCGTACTTGACATTTCAAGGTTATTCAGCTATTGGAACAATAAGAGAAAACCGTATTCCTAAAATGTGCCCATTGACTAGTAAGCAGACATTCTCAAAAAAGGACCGAGGTTATTTTGAGACTGCAATGGAGAAAAATGACGGGCAGTTATACGTCCGATGGATGGACAATGCAGCCGTGACCATGATTTCCTCTTCTTGTGGCTCCCAAGAAGAAGGTAAAGTAAAGAGATTCTCCCAACGTGAAAAGAAAAATGTAATGATTCGAAGGCCGAAAGTAATTGCAAAATATAATTCATACATGGGAGGTACAGATCAAATGGACCAAAATCTCAGTTGTTACCGCGTTGGAATCAGGAGTAAAAATGGTATTGGCCATTGATTACATGGATGCTGGATGTGGCAATTCAAAACAGTTGGATTCTGTACAACAAAGTAACAAAGAAGCGAATACCTCAATTAGACTTCAAGAGAGAAGTGGCCTGTGTATATTTGCGGATGTACGGTGCGCTGCCCAAAGCAGCGGGCAGGTCAAGCTGTTCACCAGCGTCTACAGATAGCCGAGTGTCGGACTCCATACGATTTGATCGAATTGATCATCTTCCTCGGCACATTGAGAAGAAGAAAAAGAGAAGATGCGCTTTACGTGGTTGTACATCAATTGTGAGAACAGAGTGTGTAAAATGCAACGTTGGATTGTGCATTGATTGTTTCATCCCTTTCCATTCTCGTTAGTTCTTTTAATAAGTTTAATTAAAACGTAAATATTAATATACACTATCAAATCAGTGAATAAAGTTTGTTTAAACTGTATACTATGTGTTTTCATTCAGAGTCAAAAAGTGGGTAGTGTAGGCGCCTAGCGTTGCCTTTTGGCAACAGTCATTATTTCAGTCATTATGACTCCGATTATGTTGAAATCAATTTCTTTATGCTATATTCTACGCATTGAAGCCATGTTCCTTAAAACTCTAAGAAAAGCGAAAAAAAATAATTTAGGCGTTAATGGGTTACATTTGGCTCGCGGCTTCCTCTCCCGAGACAGTCCAACTAATGATCAATAAAATCTCTGATCTGTCCCTTACCATCGGCGTCAGGGCCAATCCGGAGAGAAGTGATTTCCTACACATCACTGCCGGTCTTATTGACACTTCTGTCAATCTCTCTATTAACTCCTCCCCCATCCGAACTATGACCCAATTTGACCACACTCGCTTTCTCGGCAAACCGGTAGGCTACTCAGTCATCAACTCGAGTGATAAGATCGAGCAAGTAGCCAAGTTAATAGAAAAAGTCAGGGACTCTCACCTTGCCCCCTGGCAAAAAGTTGATGCCATTATGGCATACCTTGTTCCCCATCTCCCCTTTCAGATTCGCATGCGAAAGATCTCCCATTCTGACGCTGCGAATCTGGACAAGTGGTTTAGGAACACAGCTAAAGAGCTACTTGGCCTACCGGACCGTGCTTCTACCTCTTTTTTGTATTCTCCTCGCTCTGGCGGCGGAGCTGGTTTGCCCGAGTTCCAAAAGGAGGTCCTCTTTGCTCAGGTAGAGGGAGCATTCAAACTCCTTACCTCTCGGGACCAAGTGGTTAGGGAGTTAGCCGCGGCTGACCTCCGCCACACTGTCAGTGTCCGGGTTCCTCACCGAGCCGTTGAACCTAATGTCATCGAGGAATTCTTCAACGGCATCGCCCCGGTTCGCTCCTCGGGCGGAAAGAACGTCTGGACGTTTGCTCGTTCAGCTTCTATCCACCTCAACATTAATAGGACCATAGAGCAAAGAGAGGCCTGCCTTTTGCCGAACCTAATCTCCGAAGAGTCCTCTCTTGTCATTGAGCCGCGTCACCGTCATTTGGTTCAGCGCAAACACCGGAAGCTGCAACAGGACTCGCGCCTGAACAGTGGAAGGGGCAAGCCGACCAGGGGCGCGCTGCTCACAATCTTTCTCTGAGTGGTAGTAGGTCCGGTCATTTCTTGCGCACCGGTTTTCACCTACGCCACTCAGATTACTATTGGATCTTCAAGGCCCGCCTAAACCTTCTAGGCGGCCTTCGCGCCGGCCATGGGACGCCGGTGGAGAAGGTCTGTCGCTTTGGCTGCGTCAGCAGGAAGAACAAAGCGCCTTGGCCTGAGACCCAGGCTCACGTAATTAACCATTGCGACCATAACATGGTCAAAATCCGTGAGCGACACAACACCATAGTTAGCCTCACCAAGTCTGCTGCCACTGCCGCTGTGTGGCAAGTGGTGGGCGAAGACACTGAATTCCTATCGGAGCGTCTTCGTCCTGACCTGGTCCTCACTGACAGCCGGAAACGGTGTGTCCGTATCCTAGATGTGGCCATCCCCTTTGAGGGAGGGGCAAATATTCTGGAAAAATCCAGAAAGAAGAAATGCGACCGGTACGCCCCTCTGGTGTCCGCCGCCCTGACAATTAAAGGCATAACATCTGCCAAAGTGGTCCCGATTATCATCGGCGCACGTGGTGCCTGGGACCAAAAAAATGACGCCCTCCTCAAGGAACTGGTCCACGGGGACTACCTTGACCACTTAAGGAAGACTTTAATCAGTGCCACCATAAGATCTTCGCACATCTTCTCTGACGATATCCACGCCACTCTGACTGACCTTCCGACCCGACCGACGGACACAGGTGCTCCGGCTTCTCCGGACACACAGGTGCAATGAAGCATTAGCTGAGCACACATTGTATGCATCTGAGTGTATGTGAGTGTGTTGTATGTTTGCTTACCCTCCCCCCTAACTTCCCTGGAACAGAAATGATGACAAGTTTCGCCAATATGGATGAAACAACTGATCTTGTGATCTTAAACATCCGAAAGAGCAACACAACTAGCGCCCCGTGGGTATTTGGAAGCGTGTATCGCTCTCCAATTCACGCGTGGGTGCGGTTTATCGCCACCCAGCGGTACTTTTTGTCTGGGGCCGAGAGGGATCCAGTAGTTTTTTTCTTTCAGCAGTGTTCAAGTGCTCCTGCGTGGCAAAGAAGCCACCACCGCTGGAACTCTTCGCCGGGGGCCGCCGTTCGGCTCCTTCTTGGAGTTGGGCGGTGTTGGTCCTGACAGGCATTGTCCATGAGGAGCTAAGTTAGCGTGTGGCGGCGGCGGCGGGAGAGGATGAGTACCCTTATTATTTTTAGTTATTAGATGTAGTTTGCAGTATCTACTGTCTTAGTTTTATTTTTTATCTTTCTGTACATAGGTAAATACTCTTTTTCAACTCTTTTTAATTTTTTATTTTTTCATCTGTTTCTTCTGTTTCCCCTTTCATTTCCTTTTCATACCACTCGTGGCCTTTTGATCTTGGTCTTTTGTTCGGTTTTTCCTTTAATCGCAAATATCTCCGAAACGGTTAAGATTTCGGGGTTTTTGCCTTTTTCTTTTATCTTCCTCCTTTCCCCTCCTCTCTCTATTATCACTAATTTCATTAACTTTCTTTAACTTCAAATTTCCACTTTTTCTCCTACCCTCGTTCAGGGAACGGTTTACCGTCACCTATCCGCGCCTTTTCCTTCTGATACTATGTGCTGCTCACCGCCACCTTTTCCACGTCGTTTCTTCAGACTAACTAGTCTTGCTTTTTCCACCTCTTTTTTCCCCTGAAATTTCTGATATCTCCCCCTCTTTTTTCTCTTTCTTCTCTTCTTTTTCTCTTTCCTCTCATTGGTAGGTTTATTCTGTTCTTAGTTACTATATTCTCTTACGTAGACATAATCAAGTGTGTGTTGTTTCTCTCTCTTTCAGGTCTTATTTCAGTCCGCGGGATCCCCATAAGTTCTGCGCCCTTTCTCTTTTGTCAGGCTAATACTTTTTATTCTAGGCGACCAGCTTCCACCCCACCTTTCAGGTAAAACCCTGCCTGTCTGCCTCTTTCTTTCAGCTCACTCCGCTGTTAGACACCCTGGTCCCCCTCTCTTGTCCATCCATCTCCCTTGATTGTATTTAGTTGTCTCTAGTTTTCTTTCCTTTTTAGATTACTCTCTTGTTTTTTGTTGTTTTTTTAAAATTTAATTACGATTGTTTGAGGAAACTCCTGAGATATATGCCCTTGGCTTTCTCGATGTTATTATGTATATCAGCCTTGGCCCTATTAGACATGAAGATCACGAAGAACATGAACACATTCATGAAGAACACTCGTTCCTTCCCCTCTTGTGATTCTTCCGTGTCACGGACCTAAGGTTTAGTTGTAAGATAATCTATTGTTCTAGTTCTAGTGTTATCCCTCCCGCTTGCCGCAGTTGCACCGCCGTCGCCGTTGTTCCTTTAGACCGTTTTTATTAGACAGTTTTTTAGACAGTTTTTGATTGTTCCATTGTTTGATTGTTTTTTTTGTATGTTAGGTTGTCTCTTGCAGGAGTAGCCTCGATTTTTTCTTTGTAGTATCTCCCTTAGACAGTTATAATAGTCTAGTTTTTACTTTTTAAGTCTCTTATTTAGCCTTAACATGACGCGCACTAGGAATAGGGTATATCCTTCCCCATTCCCGCCTTGCGGTCCATTTCGGAGGTAGCCGCCTCACGGCCGAGGAGATCTCGTTCTCTTCCACCGTCTCCCCACTCCGGGCAGAGCGGCTCCCCCACTGCCTACCTCAATCTGAACAAGCCTCACTCTCCTTTGTCCACCCCCCTGGCCAGGGTGATCGACATAGTGAGCTCACTTCCAAGCTAGACAAATCTCTATTTAGAGCCCATGCTTTGATCGCCAAAGCGCTGTCAATTGTTCCGCCAAAATCCCCAGATGCGGATACTTCTTCCAGGACCTCCAGTTCTTCACCCCCCTCTCTCACTTCCTCTCATTCGGCCGCCAGCGTTAGGGATGCCTCTTCCCAAACTGATGATGGCTCTTCTGTTCACTCTTCCGATCTTCCTATCTCTCCCATTTCTTCTTCTTCCTTCGGAGGCGACCCCCCTCATTTCTCTTCCTCCTCTAACCTCTCTCCCCCCGCTGCTCCACCTCAGCCAATTCTCTCTTCTACCCCCGTGCGGCTTTCGTCCGATCGCCCCCCCACGCCCAGTGCTCCACCCTCTCAGACTATCTCTTCTACCCCTGCTCTTTCCCCCTCGCAGTTATCTCCCAGAGCTCAGCTGAGCCCGATTAATAACTTCTCCTCAATGGTTACTTCTTCTCCCCCTCTGCCACCCCAATCTTCTAACCCATTTCTACCCAATCTTCAACCCCTTCTTTTTAACAACTCAGTCTCCTTTTGTGTTCCCGCCGCTTCTGGCACTCGATGCCCTGTCTGCCCTGCCCCTTCACGCCCAATCAGCAGCTCTGCAAAATGGCCTACAAGGCTCCAGAATCTCAAAAGACATTAAACAATGCCACCCCCAGATTTCGGAAGTTAACAAAAAATGTGCAGCATGCCATGCCCCCTTCAATAAATGGTACATCCATATCAAATCTTGTCGCTTGGCCGAATCTCTCTTCCTCCCCCCTGAATCACCTTTTGACCCCATATTCATCTGCCGTACTGAAGGGTGCGGCCACACTTTCGCATCTGCTGCCCAACGTGGTCAACACGAAAGGCAGCACTACTCTCACTGTAAAGTTCCTCCCCCTATCGTTCTCCCACGGGCCACTCAAAGAGGAGCTCAAAACACCTGGAGGGACCTGAACGCCCTGAAATCCCAGGCGCACCCTCCCCCTTCCCCAGACACTGCTGCTGCTGCCTCTCAGCCCTCTACATCTTCTACTTCTACCTATTCTCAGCCCTCCCCTGTATCCCCCCATGTTTCACGCCAACCCACTTCTTCGCAGTCTACCCCAGCTTCTTTAGCTACCTCCCTTCATTCTCCACCGTTAGCTTCTTCACAGCCCACCATACCCCTCTCTGTCACTTCTCTTAGCAAAATGGTCTCCCCTGCTGCTTCACAGCTCTCCCCTCTCGCTTCTGCTTTCCCTCAGCAGACCAGGATTTTCTGGTCTTCTAAATTTAACAAGCGCCGCTCTATTGAACACTCTTAAATCTAATCTCCCTCTTCAAACTTCTTCTAACCTTTCCTCTTCTTCTTCCTCTTTTTCACCCTCTTCGTCTACACCTATCACTCAAACCTCTTCCTTCCCTCCCCTCCTCCCTGCTTCTCCCCAACTATCTTCCGACTCTTCTTTTCCCGTCTCTCCCCACTCTCGTTCCACCTCCGGAACTCTCCCTTCACCCCCCCCTTCTGCTCATCCAGATGGAATTCCCATCTCTCTTTCTCACTTGTCGCTCCCTCTTGAGCCTCATGGCTCCCATCCCTCTCCAGCGCCCCTTGCCTCTGTAACTGCGCAACTCCTTGCTACTCCTTCAGCACTCTCTTCTTCCTCTCTTGTTGCTTCTCCCCCCCAGCTTCTTCTTCCGGATATATTATCCAATCTCCTGTTCCCCTTTCTGAGGATGTTTTCTCTTCCCCTTCCGGGCCCCCTCAGCCACCTCCATCCCCCGCGCCTAACGTGCGGGGTTCTACTGCTTCATCTTTCGCTAATTCACCTCCCGCAAAATGTGTACAAAGATGATAAATATGACATGCACTACAAATCCACACGGATATGCTATGTGAACCTAATTAAAAGAATGGCGTTAATACACATACAAAAAAAATAGGGAGCCGTCTATAAACATACTATTCTAACTTAATAAAATAATAACCAGAATCATATCATTATCTTAACCACTGTATCACTTTAAGTATAATATAATAAACAAGGACAAACTGACTGAGATTTTCTATGCCAATCTCGAAATGCCACGCTACTATCTTAACCATTGTATCACTTTAATTATAATATATTAAATAAGGACAAACTGACTAAGATCTTCAATGCCAATCTCGAAATGCCACTCTACTACCAATCTCAAAAATGCCACACATCAAACGCCACATAGCCGCGTCGCCCCTCTCCTCCCCCCCGCGGGTGCCCACCATCCCCATGGTTAGACAGACTCGAACAACGCTATACCCGTCGCCGTCGGTGATGGACGCCACCCCCGTCCGCCGCCCTCGAGAAGCACGCAGTCAGGCTCAAAGGACCAGCCCCATTGTCGCAACGGTGCAGTCCGCGGGACGCGCAGCGCTCTCCGCGTGGGTGGGCCCAGAATCTGAAGACGCCATACCGACGACCGATAGCAACGACACCCCCCTGTAGCGGCCCCCTACCATGAGGTCGCATTCCCCCAATCTGCAGGTCAGGCACAGGCGACACTCCCAGCAAGGGAGCTAGAATAAGCAGCGACAGTGACGCAACGCTCCACCTACCCCCCGAGACTAGAAAGCCCGTTCTCACTATCAGACATTCTGCGAGACATCTTAGGAGAAACGGAGGAACCGGCAGAAGGGCCCTCAGCCACCCCCACAAGCGATGGTTTGAGTAACGCGCCCCCAGCAACAAATGCAATCCCGGAGCAACAAGTCGAAGGCTCAAATGAACCCACCGACAGCGAATCATTAGTGATAACGCGGATAGATGCATCAATACAATGCCCCCCACACACTACGCCGATGACCGGAAGCTCCGATAGCACTCTACGAAAGGTCTCCGCTTAACCCCTGGAAACCGAAGACCACAATGTCCCTCCCGCCACCGCGAGGGAGACAATGGACAAACGGGCCCGTCGAGCCTCCTCAGCACCACCGCGCTCACCAGTAGAAAGGTGCAACCTCACGAGTGCGAGTGCGGACATGGCGGACCAGTCCACCATATTAAAGCCGCGCGGTCCACGCGTACCACTGCATCTGTGGCCTCGCTCCCAGCCTCGAGTGGTAGGGGCAAACCATATACTGATAGTCTTTCCCTATCCGTCTAGTATCGAATGCCCGTGCTGCATGCACCAGATCAGGGAAACAGACCCGGCACACCTAAAAGAAAAGATCGCGCAACACATGCACCAAGCGCATAAATGGAGCCCCAACCTCACGGTCTCCATGACATGCCTTGGCTGCAACCAGACGGTGCAAACACATGACGTATCCTCAGTGCACGGACTACTCAGAGACACACTCAAACACAGGCGGGCCCCACAACTAATAATAATAACGCCGGCAACTCCAACCACACGACAAAAAGAGCGGCCAAGAAGCGCAAGGAAAAAAGGACGCAAGAAACAAAAACAAGAAATGCAAGTAACGCAGGTGACTGACAGCAAACATGAACAAAACGAAAGCAGCAGGCCCACCGCCCACCGGATAGGGCACCAGGACAGGGACCCTCGAACGAAGCACACGAGGAAGAGAGGCACCCGGAGGAAACCAACACGAGAACCATCGCCCCGTTCAATAACGACCTACAACCTAGGCCACATGGCACTGAAGTTTTAGTACCTCTACCAACACGAAGGCCGTTACTTTGCCCCTGCTGTGACCGTGAAACAATTTAACAGTAGCGCGGCATCGTGGACCGCCCGCTTAGGCAACCTAACACGGCACATAAGAAAGCACCATCCACAAATCACGGCCATCAGGAAAATGTGTAGCGTGTCTGAGTGACGTGTCGCTATGGGAACCACACGCAGAAAGTTGCGCCCCCTTACAAGCATTTGTGATGCCCGATACAGCAGACAGGGGCCACTTCCACCACTGCACAACAGAAGGCTGTACGCAATACTTTATGACGCAGCGACAGCTAAGCACACATACAAGAAGCTACCAAAGAGAAAACCTTGCACCGGAACGGGCACCCACTCAACCACCAAGGACGGCCCGATCAGAGAGGCAAGCCAGAGCGACAATACGTGCCGAAACAACGGCTGCTGAAACGGAAAAGTACACAGCCCGACATACCAGCTAGACCATTTCCTCAGCCCCCAAACCACCAGATGCAAGGCCGCCTCACACCTCAACTTGAGGCTCTACGCGGCGATCTAATAAACGCCACTGGCCCGCGTCCAACAGCAGACGGTTGGAACAGGATAGAGGCAACAATAGAAAACATAATCAAGGAGGTGCAAGAAATATGCAAACTGCCGCCTGCCTCATCCTACCGCCCGCCCCCGCAACAACAACACTCAAACAATCTAAGGCAACAAGCTGACGCGGCGCAGCAATACAAAAGAAATGCGCGAAAGACCTTCCGCATCATCACGAAAGCGGAAGGCCCAAGATGCTCCATCCCAACGGAGCGCATTACGGAACACTTCTCTTCCACCCCGCCAGGAGAGACGGACCTCTCGGCCGCATACGAAAATGTGGAGCGAGAACCTATCTGCATGGCATCACTCAACCCCGATGAAGTTGCCACGAGGCTTGCGGAGTGCGCAAATACAGCTCCTGGGGACGATCGCCTCCAGTACACGCACTGGAGAAGTGTGGATCCGACGGCAAGAATCCTGACGCCCATCTATAACGCGTGTCTGAAGTATCGAAGGAACACCGCGAACTGGAAACAATCAAAAACAGTGCTGATTTAGAAGAAAGGTGCCACGGACATACCCAGCAACTGGCGACCAATAGCACTATCGATCACTATACTCGTCCCTGCTCGCGAGAAGAATGTCCAGGTGGATTGAAGAGCAAAACGTCCTAAGCCCCACACCAAAAGGGCTTCAGACCCACCGATGGCGTCAGGGAACACAATTTCCTGACGGCCAAGGTACTTAAAGATGCCAGAGACGCGCACCACGACCTATCCATTGCATTTCTAGATCTGACAAATGCGTTCGGTTCTGTCAACCATCAGGCCATATTCAAAGCGCTGGAATGCGCCGGAGCTGGGGAGGCTTTTGTCGAGGCCATTCAAGATATGTATGAAGGCGCATGCACCCGTATAATCACAAATAACGGACTAACAGATCCAATCCGATACCACCGAGGCGTGAAACAGGGATGCCCCCTCAGCGCCTCAATTTTCAATGTAACTATAGACACCGCCCTGAGAAGAGCGCTCACGCTATCAGACTCCCCTATCCCCGGAGGGGCTTATGCAGATGATATATGGCTAGCTGCCACTAAGCCAGAAACGCTGCAGCGAAAGATCGACATGCTCATCCACACGGGGGAGGGCAACGGACTAACGGTCAACGCCGCCAAAAGCGACACGCTGCAGTTAGTCAAAGGGATAGCATCCAACGCACACAGGTTCCAGGTGGAAGGAACAGAAATCCGGGCCCTCACAGGAGCGGACACAACGCGCTTCCTTGGAAGACACATTGGCCATATGGTCATCCCGGATCAATCGCTGGTCACCAGAGTAACCGAGGAGCTAATCAGACAAGCCAGACTTGCCCCATGGCAAAAGATAGACGCGATGCAGCAATTCATCATCCCGCAATTGCCGTTCGCCATGTCGCTAGATATCATCCGCAAAGAACAGGCCAGCAACATAGACAGGCATATCAGAGCTTTCATCAGAGAAACTCTAAACCTACCAGCGAACTCCTCGGTACACTACTACGCACCGCGAGACAAGGCAGGGGTCGGTATGCCTGAGATCACTAAGGAAACTGACGTTGCCAGCCTGGATTCGGCGTTTAAACTACTGACAACAAAAGACCCGACGGTCAGGCGAACAGCCACCAATGATCTTAAGATAACCACGACCCAGAGAACGGGAATCAGGACGCCGACAAGCACGGACATCGCGGCGTACCTGAATAGTGAAAGACAAGTAAGGCACATGGGGACCAAGAACATCTGGACGCGCGCGAGAATAGCGGCGAAGAACCTGAAAGTGCGATGGGCAATTGCAGCGGACGGGGACCTAATAGCCCCGTCTCTGATTTGCACCAACGACGAAAGGAACCTCGACGTCGTCCTCCCCCACCAGCGGACGCAGGTCTCTCGGCGGCTTAGAGCACTACACCAAAAAGTACATTATGAGGCCTGGTGTGCGCAACCTGACCAAGGACGAGCGGCAATTGAGCTTGCAGTGAGGGGATCGCGAAGCTCCTACTTCGTGCGAAACGGGGAGTATCTAAGATGGTGCGATTACGGCTTCATCCACCCAGGGCGGCTCAACCTCCTAGGAGGACTACGGGGCAGCCGCCCGTGGCGCCGACGCGGTGTGGAGGATGAGGCGTGCCGTCGTAATTGTAACAGGGACGGCCCACCAAAAAGAGACACTAGCACACGTTATAAATCACTGCCAAATGCCTGCGGTTACCAGGCGACACAACGAGCTCGTAGCTCACGTTAAGGCTGCCACCGTCCACAATGGCTGGACAGTTGTGGCCGAAAATCAAATCTGGGGGCCGCACGGACTTAAGCCTGATCTTGTGCTGGAAAACAGAACGGCTACCGAGCTGCTGATAGCGGACGTGGCATGCCCCTTTGAAGGCACCCGCGACGCCCTGCAAAAAGCACGAGCAGAGAAAATCAGTAAATACGCACCAACCGTTGACCACGCGAGAACGCTCGTCCAATCGGCGCGGGTCATCCCCATCATTGTCGGCACGCTGGGAGCGTGGAACAAAGACAATGATACGGAGCTAAAAGTCCTGGCGAACAAGGCCTACAAAAACACTCTACGTAAGTGCCTCATTGCCGCCGCAATCCGACACTCGCGCGACATGTACTCGCAACACATCAGCATAAATGAAGAGACGGGGCCCTCGCAAGAACGAGCTTAAGAAAAGAAAATCAGAAGTGCAGTGATATATACATAGGGACAGCCATCGGCTTATGACGCAAAGAACAAGAACCATAGAAACTTTACAAGTCAGCGTAAATAGATACGTAATGCGTAAATAGATACTAAGATACTAAATATAGATATAAGTCCCTCTGTACCAATAGTACAGAACGCAGCGATCACAAAATTGTAAATATAAAATCCAATTGTTTTGCCTTTACTTTACCAATGTCTTCTCTCTTTACAGCTTCTGTCCCACATGCACTGTACCTCACCTTGCTCATGCAAGGAACTACCGTTGCAATGGACTCACAGCAAAACTCATCTCAGAACGCACCCGAATATCCTTATGATGAAACGAAGCGTCTTTGATGAAACATCTACTTGATCGGAACCTTCGAAAGAGCAAAGTAGCTAAAGCCGCGCGGGTATTCTAACGCGTTTATCGCTCGGTATACACGAGTGGGTGCGGTTTACCGCTATCCAGCGGGCATCGCCGAAGGTCGAGTAGCGGAGCGTGCGGCGCCTTACCTAGTGGTCTCCGGAAGAAGATAGAAGACGCCTTGAAGAGTCGCTGCGGGGCGAAGAAGCCCCCACCGTTGGACAAGACCGGGGGGAGCCCAGCGGAGCCTCCCGAGTTGCCGCGGTGGCCTCCAGCGTCTTCATGGTGCAGCTCTTCCGGCCCACGACGATGATAGGCTAAGGCGATTTCGAGCGGCGGGGCGGCGTGACGCGGCTGGGTCGAGGATGAGTTACTCCGTCTTTTCTTTTCCTATTACTCTGTAATTCTCACCGTTTAGGATTAGTTTGTCATTAATTCTTTTCCAAATATTATTCAATAAGTTCTTTCACTTTAACACCCTAATAGCTTCATAATCTTTCAATTTGACTCAGTTTAATCCCATCATATCAATAGTACATTTCACTTGTCAATAATTCCGCACATCAGTTTTGTCTTTAATTCGCTTAATTAATATTAATTTCCCAATATCTTCATTGACTTTCAAAATTTCACTCTAATCTCATTATCTCAATAGTCCATTCGATAGTTTTCGATTCTTTGTAGACATGAAGACACACGAAGTACATGAAGCCACACCTCATGAAGAGCATGAAGATTTTTCTTGTATGTCAATAATGTTTGCTATTCTCTTTCTTCGGAAATGGTGGGGTTTCCGAGTTTTGTAAATTTCATTTTCTTGTTTGTCTTCTCTTTTCCGGAAATGGTGGGATTTTCGGAATTGTGTTAATTTCGCTAGTTATTCTGGGATTTTAGCCCTTTTTTTCTCTTCACCTTTCTCACCTTGATTTGTATAGTTTTATATAGGACGTTACAGACTGAGTTTGTGGGTGAAGGCATAATGTAAGCTATAGGTAATATTTAATAATAACTATAGGAAAGCTTTTCTTTTCCCCTTTCTTCTTACTCCCCTCTCTCCCCTCGCCCACCCTACCTCACCGGCCGAGCAATGCTGCCCCGTCATCTCCAGATCAATTTCCGAAGAGGAGTGTTTTGTACTGCGTAGTGCTTTATTACGTTTAGTGTGGTGTTTTGTACAGTGTACTTTTCCCGTAGGAGTGCTAGACCTTGAGGTGTACTGTACAGTGTACTTTTCCTTTAGGAGTGCTAGACTTTGTGGTACACTCTTTATACTTACGATCATTGCAAGATGACAACGCGTAAGGGTTTCTCATCTGGGGGGAGTCCCACCTCCTCCACACCCAGGGAAGGCGCCTCTCGCCCTGTCAGCCACTGGTCGGACAATATAAGTCCTATTGCCCCAGTCCTTTTACTTCCAATATGATTAACAGCCACAGTGACAGTTCCAGTTGTCGAGCCAGGCTCCATGAGAACCGCAGCAAGAGGACTCCCCACGCCTCCCAGCTCCCTTGCCCGTACCACTGCCAGTCGTGGAGCTTTCACGAGAAGAGGATCCTTGGGGAGAACCATTCTTTTCCTTTATCAGATCCACAATCCCCTCCCTTTCAAACAGCCCTCCTGTTCCCCCGCAAGATGCTTTGGAAGAACCGCTCCCTTCTCCCGTTCCCCACCCTGACCTTCCCACTTTGGCTGAGCTTACAGGCGACCCCGAGGTGTGGCATGACACATCCTGGAGGAAGAGTTCATCAAACTATCGGAAACCTAGGCTGCAAGTCGAAGGGAAGATACTACAGAGGCAAAGTTCGTTACTCTTTCGGAAACTCTGGCCGATAGCGGATGGAGCGGATTCATAGCCCCCCACCCCGACCTGAGTCTGAATCGGCGGTCTGTAAGGGCCGGGAATATGAGGCCCATACCACCTTTGATGTTACATCCCCTTCCGATCCCAATTTAATCACTTGGGATAGGACATCAGACAGTCTACACACAAGGTCACAAATTTACTCATTACTTGACCCGTAACTGTCAACCCTAGGAGCATCCAGACGCCCGTAGATACTGTGCCCGCCATCCCTGAACTCGGGACACCCCGCTCGGTAGCGCTGGATTCCTCAAGCTCCACGGTGGGAACACTCATCACAGTGTCCGAAGCCTCGGCAAATAGCCCCTCCTTACAAGCTAAGGAGTGCGCCCCTGGCACTTCCGGAAGGGTAACGCTTAAGTCCCTCCCCAGGCTCCCCCCGAAGATCACTGGGCGCTTCGGCCTGGAGCTGTGCTACCCCTCACCCAAGCTGACCGGCCGCCCATTCTGTTCCTTTATCATTACCTCGGGTCAGGTTCAGGAGAGAAGAACCTCTCTAAAATCACACCTGATATTCCACCATGAATGGCCGGCCACAAGTTCCATCTCGATTAGATGCTCGGGATGCGGGAAATCAGCTGCTTATAGGGCTCACGCCCGCACGTGCAGGGCACTGAGGAGGCAGAAACCAGTCTCTAGAGCGCGCCCCACAGCGCCAGAGGTACAACCCCCCTCTTCCCCATGCAATAGTTCCCCACCACATCCAGCCAACCCACTTCCCTACAATAGTCCAGCCAACCAAGCCCATCCCTTCCTGCCTTCCCTCCATCCTCTTCAATCTGAGGCTTCCCTTCTCTTCCCGCTGCCGGCGGCCGCCCATACGCGTTGCCCCGCTTGCCCGCCTTTCCATGAACCGGTCAGCAGCGCACAGAAGTGGGCTGCCAGACTGAACAGCCTCAGAAGGCACTTGATTGCGAGCCACAACTGTACGCTCCCAATCAGGAAGATATGTTGTGGCTGCCTCGAGGAGGTCCACTTGTGGAACATTCATAAGAAAATGTGCACTAACCTCCAGTGGTTGCCCTCGGCCCTCCTGCAAGGCTTCTTTTGCCACTAGGAAGCAACTGAATATGCATCTGCGTTGCCACAAGACCATGAATAAGGAGCGCATACCCCCTCCCCAAACTTACCAGAGGAAAAAGGGCACTCAGGGAAGGGTCGAGAACCTCATTGGACAAGAGGCCCAGATGACACCCTCACCCTCTCGGGACGATTCCTCTCGGGATGATTCTCGAGACGGAGGAAGCCGGCCCCCTGTTCCCTCGGAGGGAGGAGCCGTGTCTACTCCATCAGAGGTCTCTACCTCCCCAGGAGTCCATGTTCGGCGTCCTGATGGCTCGACTGGTGGAACGGGTACTTCGTCCCCGGGATCCTCTTCGGCGGGAGGGGCGGGTCGCCCTACGGGCGCATCAGCCGCTCCCAATGCGGAGCCGGCGCGACCTACACCCGAGGGTAGCACGCCACGAAACAGGGGGCCACTCCGCCCATCTCCCCCTGAACCCGCCTTGGTGGGAAAGTTGCATCCTGACCTAGAAGACCTAAGAGGTGTAATTATTGAAGCTTCCAAGGCTCCGGTCACGGGAGTAACCTGGTTGCAGCTGGAGGATTTCATAAACCAGGCGATCTCGAAGGTCCAACAGCTCTGCCTGCGGAACCCCCCCACTCCCCTGAGACCGGGAGCAGGTGTAAACCGACCTGACAATGCATTAACAAGCAAAGCGAAGATATCCAGAATTTACGCTGGCAATCCCCGTAGAGCAATGCTTATCTCGGGAAAGGAGGGGCCACGATGCGAGCTAGACCCGAACTCCCTTGCGGAGCATTTTGCCATGCCGGCCTTCCAGTGCCCGGACGAGAGTGCTTGCTATCCAGAAGCGGAGGGGCGCCCCGTGATCAAAGAAACCCTCTTCACGGAAAAGGAGGTGGGCGAGCGCCTGCAAGGCGTTGCCAACACCGCCCCGGGCGATGACCGCATTCGCTACAATAACTGGCGGAAAGTTGACCCCACCTGCAGGCTTTTATGCACTATCTTTAACGCTTGTGCGAAATTCAGGAGGGTGCCGGGCACTTGGAAGTGCTCAAGCACCATATTAATCCATAAGATGGGATCAAAGGACTCGCCAGCGAACTGGAGACCCATAGCGCTTTCAAACACAGTGGCTAAGCTCTATTTTTCCCTGCGGGGCCGTCGGCTAAACGACTGGGCGGAAGAAAATGGTGCCCTCTCCCCCGCCCAGAAGGGATTTCGCCTGCACGACAGTGTTTATGAAAATAATTATTTGGACGAGCGACTCCTGGATGAGGCAAAGAGAAAGGACATCAAATTGTGCCTGGCGTTTGTGGACTTTTCGAACGCCTTTGGTTCCGTCTCCAACCAGGCGGTGCTAGAGGCAGGCTTCGGGAGTGGGGTCCAAATTTTGTGAAATTGTCAAAGATCTCTATACGGATAATAACACATCATTCCTTTCCTCAAGGGGCATATCCTCCCGGGTTAACTGTTCCAGGGGTGTGCGTCAGGGTTGCCCCCTTTCTCCCATCCTCTTTAACATCTCCATTGACCCCATCCTCCGGTCTACCCTTGCCCTCTCAGATCTGCATATCCCGGGGGGTGCCTATGCAGATGTTTGGTTGGCAGCCTCCAATCCTGCAGCGCTGCAAAGGATGTTGGATGCTCTTGCTGCTGGTGCGGCGAAGATCGGAATCAGTATCAATACAAACAAAAGCGACTCCCTATCCATCCGAGACGGGCAGTCCGTGATAACTCTTACAGAGTCGAGGGTGCCAGGCTAAGGACCCTTACAAGCCTCGACAACACTCGATTCTTGGGGAAGCCGGTGAGATTTGACATCCTCCCCTCTCTCGCGACAATCAAAGACGTCCTGGACCAAGCACAGGGAGTGGCGGACGCTAACGTAGCCCCATGGCAGAAGTTGGATGCATTACTGACTTTTGTCCTCTCTCGCCTCTCATTTCCCATAAGAATGAGAACGCTGGCCGTAGGGGATACTGGTGACCTAGACGCGTGGATGAGAGCATTCGTCAAGGAAGCCACGGGACTGCCAGACAATGCTTCATCGCATTTTATTCACGCGGGAAAATCTGGAGCGGGTATGGGACTCCCCCAGTTCAAAAAAGAAGTTCATTTTGCCTTTATTGAGAGGACCTTTAAGCTACTAACCAGACCACACAGTCAGACGCGTCGCCAACAATCAATTACGCTCTACAGTGGCATCTCGTCTCCCTGATCGAGACATTTCTCCAAATGTGACTGCTGAGTATCTAAATGGTGTCACAGTTTGCCATCAAGGCAGAGGAAACATTTGGTCTAGAGCCCGCCAAGCCTCCAAAGCTGTCGGAGTTCGATGGGCCTTTGAACTGAAAAATGGCCTCTCACCTTCCCTCATCTATAAATCAAAAGGGGAGGAAAAGGTGCTCCTGCCTAGGCAAAGAAACAGCTTACTTAGGTCCCTTAGAACCTCTAACCAGGAGACTCACCTGGACGCCTGGAAGAAGCAACAAGACCAGGGAAGAGCCGCCCACGACTTGGCCCTAGCGGGAGCTAAATCTTCCCACTTCCTCCTTTCGGGTGAAAACCTGAGGTGGACTGACTACTTGTGGGTTCACAGGGCACGCCTGAACCTTCTTCGGGGCCTCCGTGGAGGTTTCCCGTGGGCCCCGAGTTCAAGCGAGAGATTCTGCAGGTTTGGCTGCAAAGACCCTAGGACTGGCAACCCGATCAGGGAGACGCAGGTACACGTCATCTGCCACTGTAAACGTAACTATTGCGCTATCACCACGCGCCACAACACCATCGTGGACGCGGTCAAGGGAGCGGCCTGAGCGATGGGCTGGAGAGTTGAGGCCGAGGACCAAGTGTTCGGCAGCGACAATAAGCGCCCAGACTTAGTACTGGTAAATAGAAGCGGAACACAATATAAGATTCTGGACGTTGCTGTGACGTTTGAAGGGGGGAGGGCTCTTTGGCGGCTGCAAGGAAAGTGAAGCTGTCGAAATATGCAAAAACCCTGCAAGACACGCGAGCAATCGCCGGGGTCACCTCGGCTGAAATTGCCCCCATCGTGGTAGGTGCGCGTGGAGCTTGGGACCCTGCCAATGACAAGCACCTCAAGCATCTCGTTCATGAGGATTACCTGCCTGTGCTTCGCCGCA
This sequence comes from Teleogryllus occipitalis, assembly GCA_011170035.1. Classification (NCBI taxonomy): domain Eukaryota; kingdom Metazoa; phylum Arthropoda; class Insecta; order Orthoptera; family Gryllidae; genus Teleogryllus; species Teleogryllus occipitalis. The sequence continues at coordinate 115,206 of BLKR01002843.1, forward strand.
GACTGGTGAGCGCCGCCATCCGAGGATCTCATGACATTTTCAAAGGCCACTTGGCGTAAGCCTCAGAGATCAACTTCACAAAAGCTTCACTTAATAGCCCTTGTTAGGGCTAATCCGCTCTGCCTAACAGCCATTCTCAGGACTAACTCTCCTCGAGAACTACCAGCCCTTTTCAGGGCTCCACCGATTCACCACAGCCCGTAGAAGCCTCACACCGCCCTTCTCAGGGCGACCGGTCCCATAAAGACCCTAGCGCTATTTTTAGAGCGAACGGTCCTTCTCAGGACCATGGAGTGTATGAGAGAGTGATTGCGAGTGTGATACCCTCCACTTTCCAATCCCCCTCCCTCACTCGCTACCTGGACGGCGAGGAGAGCGGACGCACCTGAAGAGCGCTCCGCCCACCGAGGGACCGTCAGCCGTCGCGGGAATAAACAGCCCTTTTTAGGGCTAGAAAAGAGCAAAAGGCCGTGCTTCGCCCTTCTAAGGGCGCCTTCATATAAAAACAGCCCTTTTTAGGGCTTATTAATAAAAGCCCTTCTAGGGCTTTTATAAGTCAAGATGTCGTCGCCAGCAAGTTCGACCGCGTCGACACCGTTCCAAACCCCGCGCACGGGGGGCGGAGCGGGTGCGCGCGGAAGGACGAGCGGGCGAAAGACGGAGCGGGGTACCGTAAAGCGAAGAAACGGTTCCCCATCAACTGAGCGAATCTGCTCTAAGAGAACGCCTTCTGCCCACAGGAGGACAAGGAGCGGGTCGCAGGAACCAGGGCCGTCCACGTCGGCCGCCGCGCAGCCCGCCGCAGACGCAGCCACGCCGCCCGCTGACGCGGCGCCCGCCGCCGCCAGCACCACGCCGCCGCCCGCCACAGCGGGCGCCACGACGCCTGACGCCGCACCCGGCGCAGCAGCAGCAGCAACAGAAGAGGAGGAGGATGGCGAGTTCACGCTCGTCACCCGCCGTCGCCGCCCACCCCCCATCTTTCTGTACGGGGTGGCCGACATTTTCGGGCTCCTCGAGGTCTTGCGAGCGGCCGGCGGCGACGCCGATGTCACCGCAGAGGTGGCCGGCGACGCTGTTAGGGTGCGCTGTGAGACCATCGGGGCGCACCGGGATGTGCTGGCCGCCCTGGAGGAAAAAGCTGTGGAGTACCACACGTACTCCACAGGAAACGAGAAGGTCCTGAGGTATGTCCTACGGGGCATCCCTCTGGAACTCTCCTTCCAGAGCCTACATGATAACCTGGAGCGTATTGGTTTCCAGGTTAAGAAGCTGGAGAGGATGACCACGCAGCGGCCGGGACGACGGGGCCGGCCTATCCCGCTGGCCATCGCCACGCTGGCCGACACGGAGCGTCACCGGGCGCTCCTGCAGGTAGAATCGATACGTGGGCTCCGCGTTCGCGTGGAGGTGTATCGGCCACCGCGCGGGCCCACGCAGTGCCACAATTGCCTGGATTTCGGGCACGTGGCACGAAACTGCAAGCGCCGCACGCGCTGCAGGAAATGTGGGGACGCCCACGACGCGGAGCAGTGCCCGCTGGGACCAAACCCCCCAGCGGAGGAGCGTAGCTGCTCCAACTGCCTCGGCGATAACCACGGCGCAAAATACAAGGGTTGCCCCGAGTATAAGCGCCGGTGTTTCAGGGGCAATGCAGCTCAGCAGCAGCGGCACGAGCGACAGCAGCGGGACCGCCAGCGACGCGCCCGCATCAGTGAGAGGCGAGCGGCCGACACGCAGTCGGAGGCGTCGCGTTCTCCCTCACGGGAGCGCGTACCTTCGCGCCGCCGCACCTCTACGCCCCCGCCGCAGCCACCACCGCAGCCACCGCGGTCTCAGCGTTCGCGACGCGAACGCCCACGCGCCCAGCAGCAGCAGCGACGCCAGGAGCGGACGTACGCGGACGCCCTGGTCCCACGCACCCGCCCACCCCGGGAGCGCCAGCCGGCGGCCCCCGACGCGGCCCGCGAGGAGCGCACCGCTCGCGTGGAGCGGCGGAGGAGGCCGGCGGAGGCAATCCCCGCTCCCTCCTCTATGAGCGAGCAGGAGCGCGTGCTGCACAGCACCATAGATGATCTCGCCCGCAACGGGATCGATTTGGTGCGAGTGACGCAGGCGCTCATGCGAGCCGTCACCGGCCGCGACCCAGCTGAGTGGCCGGCGGCCATACTCAAGGTGGTAGTGTCGCAATTACTTGCGCACTCTCACGAGATGACGGCGGCCGCTGCGGCGGGAGCGACGGAGGAGGCACGCTCTCCCTCGTCCTCACCTCACACCACCCCCGCACCCTAAATAATGGCTGTTTCTCCTTCTTTTTACAGGAATAGCTGCACCGTTGCGTATTGGAATTGCAACGGCATCAGCTCGCGACCGAAGCAGTCAGAACTTCACAGTTTTCTCGCTCGGCATAACATTTCTATTATGATGCTGGGTGAAACATGGCTGAGCCCGCATCTTTCTCTTTCTATTCCAGGCTTCATCTGCTACAGGAATGACAGAGCAGCACCAGCACCAAACACGACGAATCCCCACATCGGAGGCGGAACTGCTATACTAATAAGACGCAGCATAAATCATTATGTTTCAGTTTTACCGCAGCTGCAGCACGCTGAGGCCACTGCTGTTGTGCAGACGGAGCGCGGGCCGCTACGCCTTGTCTCTCTCTACGCTCGTCCTGACCGCTCCGCGGAAACGTGCGCCCTACTAGCTGCAGATATTGCAGAACTAGTCGCGGCAAACACAACTCCAACAATTGTGGCTGGCGATTTTAATGCCAAACACACGGCCTGGAGTTCCCGCATCACCTGCCCTCGCGGCCGTAAGCTGAAAGCAGCTGCTGATGCGAACGGTTGCGAAATTTTCGCTCCCACTACACCCACCTTCTATCCTTACACGACAAATGGCAAGCCAGATGTTCTAGACATAGCGCTGTGCCATAAACTTCATTACCCTCCCATATTGACCACCATATACGAACTTTCCTCAGACCACTTCCCTGTGCTGGCGGAGATGAGGCGGGGCGGCGCGACTCTGTCTACTGCACCCATGACGCAGAAGCGGCGCACAAATTGGCAACAATTTCAGATGGAGCTGCAGCAGCGCATCCCGGACGCATCTGCTCTTTCAGGGCCGCAGCACATTGAAGCAGGAGCAACTAAATTCGCCGAAGCTGTGACTGACAGCCTCAACGCGGCAGCTGAGAAGCAACGTTCCTATAAGAAGGAGCAGCCACTAACACCATTTCTTGTTTCTCTCATCCACAGGAAAAACAGAGCGCGCAGAGTGTGGCAGAGCACGCGGCACCCCGCTGATAAGCGAGAGCTGAACCGATTGAAGCGTAAAGTTGAAATCGAGTTAGCCGAATTCCGCAATCAGAAGTGGGACAAATTTCTTTCAGGCCTCAAACCTGAGGATAACTCACTATGGAAAATTACACGCATGCTTTCTAGGAAACCTGTTACAGTGCCACCGCTTCAAACCAGCACAGGAGACTACGCGGAGTCCAACGAGGCGAAAGCGGAACTTCTTGCTAATGTCTTAGAATCTCAGTTTCAGCCGGTCGAGGAGACGCCGCCAATACCGCACGTTGTCGAAGTGCAACAAACGGTGATGGCGGCACTGCACGCGCCCGCCGACGAGCCGAGTTTCACTGATGAGACTGAAGTTAAAGCGGCCATTGCAGAGCTGAAAGCTAAAAAAGCTCCCGGCCCAGACGGCATCTCTAACGACGTCCTAAAGAAGCTGCCGCAGCAAGCCATAGTGTTTTTGGTTGCCTTATTTAATTCAATAATTATGTTTCAGCATTTTCCGAGCCAGTGGAAACACGCACATGTTATAACATTACAAAAACCGGGAAAGAACCCAAAATTGCCCGAGTCGTATAGACCTATTAGCTTACTCAATACACTCGGAAAACTGTGCGAAAAACTCATCTTAAAAAGAATTCTTAAATTTGTTTCAGAAAATGCAATTATGAATAAGGAGCAGTTTGGCTTTCGCGCGGGCCACAGCACGACGCATCAGCTTGTGCGAATTACAGACCGCATCAGACGCAACTTCAACGAGAGCCGATTTACAGGCGGAGTGTTCCTCGACGTTGCCAGCGCATTTGACAAGGTTTGGCACGTCGGTCTCCTTCATAAACTTCTCACCATTAACCTTCCCAGTTACCTAATACACCTTGTCCACTCTTTCCTAGCAAACAGAACGTTTCAAGTAACGCTTCTGAATGCTAAATCTACCCGCCGCGCCATACGGGCCGGAGTGCCACAAGGGAGCGTGCTAGCTCCTACGCTCTTCAGCCTCTATGTGCGTGATATTCCTTCGCACCCTCAGACGGAACTCGCCCTGTACGCCGACGATACGGCTGTAATAGCCACGTCGAAAAGTATCGAGCTTCTCCAGAAGTACTTGGATCAACATTTGACACAGATCCAGGAGTGGCTGAAACTGTGGCGGGTCAAAGTCAACGTGAGCAAAAGCACAGCCGTGCTATTCACGCGGAGACAGAGATTCACGCAGCCGAGGCCGCTCGCGCTATGCGGAGACGTAATTAACTGGGCCAAAAGTGTAAAATATTTAGGAGTGACATTAGACAAATCACTCACTTTTAACCTGCATATTAAAAACGTGCAGAAGAAAGCGCGGCAGACCAGAGGCCGCTTGCGATGCTTATTTCACAAGCAAAGCAAACTGTCAACGGGAAACTGCCTCACGCTTTATAAAGCAGTTATTAGGCCACAAATGGACTACGCATGCCCCAGTTGGGCAATAGCAGCTAACAGCTATCTAAATAAACTGCAAGTAGTCCAAAATGAATGCCTAAGGGCCGCCCTCTGCGCCCCCAGGTACACTCTTATAAGAGATTTGCATCGCGATACCTTAATGCCACTGCTTAAAGACCACTTTAAAAGTATCACAGAAAATTTTTTTGAAAAAGCAGCTGACTCGGAAAACACTCTCATTTCTGAGGTCGCTTCATACGAACCCGATAAACGGGCGAAGTATAAGCGACCCAAGCAGTTCCTGGAGTAAGAGAAATCTGAAACAGCGAAATGAAACTTGAAACATAAGCATTGAATCACTGCACACGCAATGCGCGCGCCGGTAGGCTAAAATCTTTTTTGATCTGTTTTTTCTCTCATGTTGCAGGATTGGCCATAGATGCCCGTAAGGGTAGGAATGGTCGCACCGCAGTGGCGTGAACGTACATTGCACTTCGTGCGTTCACAAAACTGCACAAGTTAGCTCTCGCCCCTCCCTCGAACAGAAATGAAATGTTCATCGCTGATGATGAAATCACATTTTGTTCGCCTTCTGAAAGAGCATATCGAGCAGTGCCCCGCGTGTATTCTGACGCATGTTTCGCTGACAAATACGCGCGTGAACGCGGTTTACTGCCTCCAAGCGGTCAGCAGCCCAAGGTCGAGGAGCGAAACGTTGGGCGCCTTGCCTGGTGGATTCCAGAAGATAGAAGACGTCTTGAAGATTTGCGGCGTGGCGAAGAAGCCACCACCGTTGGACAAGACCGGGAAGCCCAGCGGAGCCTCCCGATTGGCTGCGGTCTTCTGCCCCTATGGTGCAGCTCCTCCGGCCCATGGCGATGAAGGGCTAAGACGATCCGGAGCGGCGTGATGCGGCTGGGCGAGGATGAGTCACTCTTTTGCATCTTTCTTTCTCTTTCTTACTTGTAAATCTGGAATCCTTACTGTTTCGCAATTGTCAATATCATTCTTCATTGATATAACGTAATTCCACTGCCTTTTACATAATTTTAAGTTTTTATTTCAAATTCATTTGTTCTCTTTTTCATGCTTAATTATTTTCACTTAATTGGAATTAGTCTAACTACTTATTACAATAGCCACGTCAATATTGCTCAATATTTCACTTATTTTCCGTCGGCCGATTGGGCACCGACCGACGGCCCCGCCATCTTGTTTCACCCGCCAATAATTTTCGTTTTTCGTTTATATCTCCTAAACGGTGAGGATTTCGGGGTTTTTGCCTGCTTGAAACTTCTTATCCATTTTCTTCACCCACGCCACCTCTTTCATAGGATTGTCAATTCAGTTCGTTATTTTTGTACTTTTCATAATTTTTTTACCGTTGTCAGGCTTTTAACGGTTTACCATAGCTAAGCCACAATAATCACTTATTAGATACCCTTTAGTAATTTAGTTCTGTTAGGTTTGTTTTGTAAAATGAATATTAGGATAGGAACGAACCTCCGAAACAATTTTTCTTTTTACTGTTCTCTGGCAATTAGCTATTTTCCATCACCAGGCCGCAATTATCATTTAGTAGATTCCCTTAAATTTTCAGTTCCGTTTAGTATAAAATAATTTGGTCTGTGCAAAGTGCAGCGGTAATCACCACTTCTCAGACTGCCCCAACAACTACTTCAAGTGTGCTAACCGTTCTAATGACCACCCAGCTTACTCCCTAGAATGCCCCACCCTTTTAAAAGCTAAAGACAGACAGGTTACGCTTACTAAAAGACAAGAAATAGACAAACTCAACGGACTGCACCGAACCAAAAAGAATTCCCAAAACTTAAAGATCCCAAAGACACGACTAAACTCCAACAAACATACGCCGGCAGAGCAAACACCCACTCATCCTCAAACTCCACCTCATCCACCGCATCTGACCTCAAGGAACTCTTCACCATCCTAAAAACATTCAACTTATCCAAAATAATAGCCACAGCGAAAGAGATCACCATCCTTAAGAGTAACGACGACTCAATGACCAAAATCATGACCATACTGACAAAACTGTGCGACCTCATTTAAATTCACCTTGAGACACAAACTGACAAACGTGACTACCTGGAACGTAAACGGCGGACTGGCCCGGAAACTACATGACATCCGACAGTACATAAAAGACTACTCCGTCGGGATACTATTACAGGAAACACCTTAAACCCCACTAGCCACTCCACATCCCCGACTTCCTAATTTACCGTACGGACAGACCGACGCAAGGATGGGGGACTGCAATCTGCATCAAATAGGACATTCCCCATACCCAACTTCTACCTATCTCCACAGTACACTTAGAAAACACCCGCATCCAACTAGCAACCCCACACGGCCCCGTCACCATCTGCTCCATATACAAACCTTCAACCAGCCCCCTCCTAGACCACGACCTAGAGCTATTAACTACGGACACCTGCCTACTGGCAAGAGACATAAATAAAAAATCGACTACCTGGGGATGCAGTCACACAAACGTAAACGGACATAAACTCGACAACTACCTCACTAACCGACCAAACATTCTGACAGAACCTTCTGAACCGTCACACCAGGTACGTGACCTGCCACATGACATACTTGACTTTACCATCCATTCTCATACCATAACCATCAGCTCCCCGCACCCTAAAACCGAACTAATATCCGACCACCTCCCAGTTTTTTTCACAATAGACATCCTCTCCCTAGGCATCAACATCACCCACAATAGCATCACAACAAATTTGAAAAAGTTCGAACACCTAATATCAAAGAAAATCAAACCACCCAACCCGCTCCTAACCCCCAAAGATATAGATCAGGCCATCACTCACTTCAACTTACAGATAAACCGCTCACTCCACAAGTCATCCACCCATACCATCGACTCCCAACCAAGACTCCCGGACAACATACTACAATACGACTAAAACGAAAAACTCAAAAGACTTTACAAAACCAGAACTTCAGACGACAGACGCACCTACGAACATTACAAAAAGACACTACATGACTCACTAATTAAACACGAAAATCTCAAATGGACTAACACCATAGACGAACTGACAAGGCACCCCAGCCACTTCTGTCGCTGCTTCACAGCACTCTCCAGTCCCATCTACTTCTCAGCCTACTTCAATCTCCCCCTCTGCTTCGCAACAATCTATTTTCTCGCCAGCTGCTTCCCAGCCTACCCCAGCTTCTCTGGCTGCTTCACACCATTCCACAATCTCTTTGCCTCACAGCATACCATAGTCTCTTCAGCCACTTCTTATCGTAACTTGGTTGTGCCTGCTGCTTCACAGCACCCCACCCTCTCTTCTGCTTCTCCTCAGCTGACCAGGATCTTCTGGTCCTGTAAATTCAAGAATCGCCACTTCTTAGGGAACACTCCTTGCTCTAACTCTTCTTCCCCTCCTGCCCCTCCAGTTCATGAGAACTCCTCTCTTCACCATTCTCGGGTCCCTCTTCACAGATCTAACCTTTCTTCTTCACCTTCTCCTATTACTCAAGTTTCTTCTTCCCTCCTCCCTCTTTCTGCTCCACCCCAACTTTCTTCTGATTCTTCTTCTCTATCTGCCTCCCCTCCCCATCTTTCCACTTCTTGTACTCTCTCTTCCCCTCCTCCATCTGGCTCCATCGGTTACCAACCTGTTTCGCCCTCTGCTCATCCAGATGGAATCCCGATCTCTCTCTCACTTGTCTCTACCTCTTGAGCCTCCTGGCTCTCCCTCTCCTCTCGCGCCCCCTTGCCCAGCAAGTGTGCAACGTCCTTCTACTTCTTTACTACACTCTTCTTTTGTTGCTTCTCCTCCAACCTCTTCTTCAGGATACATTATCCACTCCTTTTCCTGAGGATGTGCTCTCTTCATCTTCTGGGCCCTATGGCCCACCTCTCCCCCCTGCGCCTAGCACGCAGGGCTCTACAGCCTTTTCAACCTCTGATTCACCTCCCGCCCCTCTTTCTTCCAATCTCCCCCTAGCCCTGCTGATGCCTCTCTGGGTACGTAATTGATCCTCCCCTGAATCTAAATGTCTCTTCTGCCCCACCCATAGCTCTCCGCTTCAGCCTGTCTTCCTCTCTCTCTTCCCCACACTCCCTCTATGAGGGGCAAGCTCCCGGAGGAACTTGAAATTCTTCGCTCCCGGGTCTATGAAGCTTCCCTTCTTCCAGTCAATTCTAACTGGTCCCTGGCCAAGTATCTCATAGACTAAACCATTTCTAAAACCCAAGAAATAAACAGAATCCAGCCCGGGAGCTCTTACATCCCAAACCGCCAGTCTTCCCAGATTTACAGAAAGGCTAATGAGGCCCAGGTTTCCGCTATCAACAAAGCTAACCCCCGTAGGGTCCTTAGGGTTATCACCCAAGAATCCGGCCCCAGATGCCACCTGCCCCCACCCACAATCGCTGAACATATCTTCGCTCCTTCAGGCTCTCCCCCTAACCCTGATTTCTATCCTCCCTCCGATCGTCCCGGTCTCAAATCCGACAATTTCTTCCCTAGGGAGGTTAGTGAGAGGCTTCAGGCCTCTACCAACTCTGCCCCTGGGGATGACAGAATTGGATACGAAACATGGAAAAGGCTTGATACTCAGTGCAGGCTCCTCACTGTTCTGTTTAACGCCTGCCGAAAATTTAAGAAAATCCCGCTGTCCTGGAAGTCACAAAACCACTGCTGGCTCCACTGAGGACCCTTCGAGTTGGCGGCCGATTTCTCTTTCCAACACTGCCCCCAAACTACGCCTCTCTGTGAGCCCGTCGCCTCTCAGATTGGCTAGAGAAATATGACGTGCTCTGCCCCGCTCAGAAGGGTTTCCGTCCCTTTGACGGGGTCTTTGAGCACAACTACTTGGTCGAGACTCTTGGGCAACGCCAAAATCCACAAACGCAATCTTTCTCTGGCCTTTGTGGATTTGGCTAATTCCTTTGGATCAATATCGCACGCCGCCCTGTTTTCTGCCATTGAGGCCTCAGGTGCCGGTCCCATCTTTCTGGACATCATCAGGGACCTTTACTCTGCACCACTACGTTGGTGACAGTCTGGTCTCTCTGACCCTATCGTTCTCTCCCAAGAAATGAGGAAAGGGTGCCCCCTCAGCCCCTCTCTTTTCAACCTTACTATAGACCCAATCTTGCGTGCCGCTCTGGACTTATCTTCAGGTCAAGGGCGGTGCTTACGCCGATGACATATGGCTCGCGGTTTCCTCGCCCGAGACGGTTCAACTAATGATAAACAAAATCTCTGATCTGTCTCTTGCCATCGGTGTCAGGGCCAATCCGGTGAAGTGATTTTCTGCACATCACTGCCGGTCTCATTGACACTTCTGTCAATGTTCACATCAATTCATCCCCTATTCGAAACATGGCCCAGTTCGACTATTCTCGCTTCCTCGGCAAACCGGTAGGCTACCCGGTCATCAATTCAAGTGATAAGATCGAGCAGGTCGCCAGTCTAATAGAGAAGGTCAGGGACTCTCATATTGCTCCCTGGCAAAAGGTTGATGCCATTGTGGTTTATCTTGTTCCCCATCTCCCCATTCAGATTCACATGCGAAAGATCTATTCTGACGCTGCGAATCTGGACAAATGGTTTAGGAACACGGCAAAAGAGCTTCTTGGCCTACCGGACCGTGCTTCCACCTCTTTTCTTTACTCCCATCGTTCTGGTTGTAGAGCTGGTCTGCCTGAATTTCAAAAGGAGGTCCTCTTTGCTCAGGTACGAGGAGCGTTCAAGCTCCTAACCTCTCGGGACCAAGTGGTGAGGGAATTAGCCGCGGCTGACCTCCGCCACACAGCGTCCGGGTTCCTCGACGTGCCGATGAACCCTCTGTCATCGATGAGTTTTTCAACGGCATCGCCCCGGTTCGCTCCTCGGGTGGAAAGAACGTCTGGACGTTCGCTCGTCAGGCGTCCAACTTTAGATCAATTGGATCCTGGAGCAGAAAGAAGCCTGCCGTTTTCCTTGTTTCTGATGAATCCTCGCTAGACATCGAGCCGCGTCACCGTCATTTGGTTCAGCGCAAGCTCCGGAAGCTGCAAGAGGACTCGTGCCTGAAGCAGTGGAAGGGGCAAACCGACCAGGGGCGCGCTGCTCATGATCTTTCTGAGTAGCAATAGGTCCGGTCATTTCCTGCGTACCGGTTTTCACCTACGCCACTCAGATTATTACTGGATTTTTAAAGCCCGCTTGAACCTCCTCGGTGGCCTCCGTGCTGGCCGGCCATGGGACGCCGGGGGAAGTCTCTGTCGCTTTGGCTGCGTAAGCAGGACACCTAAGTGCCTTGGCCTGACACCCAGGCTCAAATTGTTAACCACTGTGACCATAACATGGTCAAAATCCGTGAGCGGCACAATCTGATCGTGAGCCTCGTCAAGTCTGCTGCCACTGCCACTGGGTGGCAAGTGGTAGGCGAAGACACGGAATTTCTCACTGAACGACATCGTCCTGATCTAGTCCTCACGGACAGCCGGAAACGGTGTCCGCATTTTAGATGTTGCCATCCCATTTGAGGGAAGGGCAAATTCGCTGGAGAAGTCCAGGATAAAGAAGTGCGACTGGTACGCCCCTCTGGTGTCCGCCGCTCATGCAATCAGAGGCATAACATCCGCCAAGGTGGTCCCAATTGTCATCGGCGCACGTGGTGCCTGGAACCCCAAAAATGACGCCCTCAAGGAGCTGGTCCATGGGGACTATCTTGACCATCTCAGGAAGATGATCAGCGCAATGATAAGATCAGACATTTTTTCAGACCATTTACGCCTCAGACCGTCGGACGCAGGTGCTCCGGGTTCTCCGGTCACATCAGGTGCAATGAGGCATTAAGCTGAGCACGCATTGTATGCATGTGAGTGTTGTATGTATGTTTATTCCGGCCCCCCTAATTTCCCTGGAACAAAAATGATGACACGTTTCGCCAATGTTGATGAAACAACTAAGTGTAACAACTAAGTCAACACACGCTGTCACCGCCGACGGGACCTAGAACCGGGTCCGTCACCCGACTGTCCACCAAGGACTGCCCGGTCGGAAAGGTGGATCAGGGCAGCGATACGCGCCGACAACAAGGCGGCAGAAACAGGAAACGCAGACGGAAAAAACACCAACCGACGACGCAGAACCAGTCAGGCCGTTTCCGCAGCCACCGGCCACCAAATGGAGGGCCGCTTGTCTCCGCAAATGGAGGCGTTGCGCGGAGAACTCAACGCCACTGGACCACGCCCGACAGTGGAGCAAGATCGAAGCAATCATAAACAAAATTGTTAAGAAAGTGCAAGAGATCTGCAAGACTTCACCTGTGTCCGCTTATCGCCCGCCACCACCACAGCACCAGACTGACAACAGGTTGAAACACCAGGCAGATGCCGCGCAGAAATATAAGCGAAACGCGAGGAAAACCTTCCGCGTCCTCACGAATGAGGAAGGCCCACGCTGCCAAATCCCGCCCGAGCGCATCAAGGAACGCTTCGCCTCCGCTCCGCCCGAAGAGATAGACCTCACGGCCGCCTACGAGCGCGTCGAGAGACGCGGTTAACGTGACACCCTTCAATAGAGGTTGCCACGAGGCTGACCGAATGCGCCAACACCGCTCCCGGGGACGACCGCCTCCAATACGCGCATTGGCGAAATGTGGACCCCACGGGGAGAATACTGACGCCAATCTACAATACATGTATTAAACACCAAAAAATTCCGGCGGTCTGGAAAACATTAAAACCATACTCATCTATAAGGGGGACCCTAACGCACCCGGCAACTGGCGCCCTATTGCTCTCACGAACACGATTGCAAAATTGTACTCTTCACACCTCGCGAGAAGAATGTCGCGATGGATCGAGGAATGCGAAGTCCTGAGCCCACAACAAAAGGGGTTTAGACCGACTGATAGGGTCAGAGCACAATTTTCTGACTAGCAAAGCCATCACGGATCTGGTCGGCGAGCTCCACCTGGATCCGGAGGAGTTCAGAGTCGTAATACTAGAAGCGCAGAAGACGGCAGCCACGGGAGTGAAATGGTTGCAGGTCGAAGATTTTCTCGGCCAAGCTGTCTCGAAGGTACAACAAATCTGCCTCCGGAATCAACGCACGGCTTATCCTAACACAGGGAAAAAACGGCCCCCTAACGCCGTAGAAATCAAAGGATTACGACAATTTACAAAGCCAACTCCAGCCGAGCAATGCGTTTGATCACAGAGTAGGAAGGCCCCAGATGCGCCATTGACGCCTCCGTAATGTCAAATCATTTCTCCTTGCCGGCCTATGCTAACGCCGCCCACAAAGAGTGCTACACGCTGACGGAGGGACGCCCGCCAGTAAAAGACGAGCTGTTCACCTGCAAGGAAGTGAGCGAGCGCCTCCAAGCTGCTGCCAATTCCGCTCCAGAGAACGACTGGCTCACTTACGAGCACTGGCGGAAAGTTGACCCGGCATGCAAACTTCTGACAGCCATGTTGAACGCATGCTTGAGGTTCAGACGGGTTCCACAAGTTCGGAAGACGTCCAAGACGATCTTCATACATAAGGGCGGGTCGCAAGACTCCCGCAAATTGGTGCCCCAAAGCCCTTTCGCAATCTATTGCTAAAATATACACCTCTCTGGACGCGCCGCCTAAATGACTGGGCGGAAGAAAACGGGACCTTTTCTCCAGCTCAGAAAGGCTTTCGTCCTCATGATTGCGTCTACGAAAACAACTTTCTCGTGGAATGCCTTACTGAGGACGCAAAGGCAAAGAAAAATAACCTCTGCCTTGACTTTATTGACCTATCTAATGCTTTCGGGTCCCTTTCGCACGAGGCCGTGCTTTCGGGTCCCTTTCGCACGAGGCCGTGCTAGGTCTACAAGCCGCCAATGTCGGTTAGAAACTTGACATTTAAAGGACTTATATACCGAGTATTCGACGGCATATATTATCAGCGCAAGGTCTCTCCGCGATGTTTCCCTGCCAGAGAGGAGTGAGACGGGTTCCCACTGAGCCCCTCTCTCTTCATCCTGGCCATTGACTCGCTTCTTAGATCGACGCTCGCGCAGTCCAACCTTGACATCAAAGGTGGCGCCTACGCGGACGATATTCGGCTCGCCGCTTCTAACCCTGATACTTTGCGTCGAATGCTAAGCGACCTAATCGAGCAATCCGCAAAGATAGGCATTTCTATTAATTTCAGCAAGAGCGACACCTTAGCCATCAAGGACGGCTCGATCAGGCTGCAGCCATTTTCCATCGGTGGCTGTCAACTTAATATGCTACGCCAAGACGACTCCAAGTTCTTAGGAAAGCCAGTAGGATTCTCGGTGCTTCCGTCTCTCGCCCAAGATTTTCATCTCGTATCTAGCTTCATGGCAAAAGCTTGACGCCCTTCTAACTTTTGTTCTGCCCCGCCTCTCCTTTCCCCTTCCTATGAGGACGCTCACCTCAGACGGTAGACATTGACGCCTGGATGCGACAATTCGTGAAGGACGCGATCGGCCTCCCTACCAACTCGTCCTCTTAACTACATCCACTCGCCCCAGTCAGGAGCAGGCATCGGACTTCCAGAGTTCGCTAAGGAGGTCCACGTTGCCTTCTTAGGAGCTTTTAAATTACTAACGTCGCCTGACAACACGGTTCGCTCCATCGCCAGCACACAGCTCCGCCTGACTGCAGCTACGCATCTCCCAAATAAAGATATCACGCCTGATGACGTCGCCGACTACCTGAGCGGTACTGCTGACATCGAGCACCGTGGACGAGGCAGCCTTTGGTCCAGGGCCAGAATGGTATCCAACGCCATTAACGCTACCTGGGCCTTCGACCTCCACGACGGGCTTCTCTCGCCTTCCTTAATAATCGAAACCCAGGATGGCCACAAAGTTATAACGCCTAGACAGAGGAAGAGCGTTCTCCAATCGCTCAGACGCGCCAACCAAGCTCTACATTCTAACGATTGGAGAAGCAAAAGGATCAATGGCGGGCAGCGCACGACTTCTCCATCGCCGACGGGAAGTCCTCCCACTTCCTCCGCACATCTCAAGTGGGTGGATTACCTCTGGGTGCACAGGGCGGGACTAAACCTCCTCCGTGGTCTTAGAGCGGGCGCTCCCTGGGCAGATAACGGTAGTGACGACGGCCGCCATCACCTATGCCGTGACAAAGACAACCCGCGCCGAGAGACACAAGCGCACGACCTATGGACGTCGCTGTTCCTTTCGAAGAGGGCAAATGATGCCTGGCGGCGGCCTGAAAGAAGAATTTTGAGAGATATGCGAGATCCCTCGATGAAACTCGCGCCATCGCAGGAGTCAGATCTGCACAGATCGTCCCGATTGTAGTGGGAGCACGCGGGGCCTGGGACCCGGGTAATGATAAACTCATAAACACAAAGCCATGGTCCATGAAGATTATCTCCCCACCCTTCGGAAGAGAATCATAAGCGCGGCCATCAGAGGGTCGCATAACATCTCCAAAGGCCACACTCAATAAATCCAGTCCTTTTAAGGACTCAACCTTCAATCCGCCCACACCACCATCAACAGTCCTTTTCAGGTCTAAGTCTTTGCCTTCTTTCCATACAATTCAATATCAGAGAATGAGAAAATCACAAATTCTCAAAACAGCTCAAACCGACAGTACTAGTGCATTTCATTTCGATCGAGATACTCCTCAAAGGCGCCATCGCCTAATGATCCGCGGCTTAGACAAGGGTCTAAACTGTGATGATATAAAAGCAGAAATAGAAAAGAATTAACGGTACACTATATTCGTAAACTAAAGAGGAAAACAGGACCCCAACAGTTTCAACCTCTAAGAATATATGAAATTGAAATAAACCAAGCCAAATCCAAACTCTCCGGGAAATTAAATACTTAATGCAATTAAGAATTTGTATTGAAGAACCACACAATAAAGGAAGACTTCCTCAATGCACATGTATAGTATGGGAACACAAAAAATGGTTGCCACCGTCTTGCACGTTGCATGCGTTGCTCCGGCAACTATACCTCTGAATGCAACGCAAACAAAACCAGCTCTCCGCCCAAATGCGCTAACTGTAACGTAAGTACCCTGTCAATTTCAGAGGCTACCTAAATGCACTCCAAAGAAAATGAATGTTGAAAAGATTCAAAACGCCAGAGAAGAACGGACAGCTTTAATTATTCAACAAATTCCACACGAAAAAAAATTCTCTCCACTACAAAAATCATCTATATATACATCTCCTTGGAAAAAGCAGGATACCCAAAATAACGTAAGCAACATCACCAAAGATGCAGGTAATTTATCTTATGTAAGTGAACTAATTAAACTCATCAAAGAAAGTAATATGAAAAAAGTTATCACGGCAATAAAAATAGCTAGCACAATTATGGAAGGACCAGATGATATGCTCACCAAAGTGATAAATGCAGTTCAATCAACCGCTACACTTTTCTTAAAAAATGCCTGAAATTCATACCAGACTGCAATTTACCAACTTGGAACGCAGGGGTTCATTATACAGCAATAAAACGGATGTAAAATAATCTGTCAGGACTACTCAATCTCTCTATTACTAATCCAGGAAACCTCCCTTACGTCAACTCCCTCTTTATCTCTCAAAGGCTATCTTATCTATCGTGACGACAGAACAACTGGACGGGAGGTGAGACTGCAATAGCAATACGAAAAACACTCCCACATACACGCATCATTACTCCAACTTTACAATCAATCGAAGCAACAGTCATTGAAATTGGTACAAAAACAACCTGTCACAATCATTTCTGCTTACAGAAGTTCATCAAGACCATTAATTACCACAGATCTAACTGCGCTCGTTCCTCTGTTTCTCGATCTTGTAATTCATTCCTCCGTATTAAATCCAATCGCACCAAATCCCTTTAACGAATATACTCTGACCACCTACCTATAATTTGTGCTATTAATATCATTCCATACAAACCTAAATTTTAAATTTACAACAAAGTAGAAACAGTTCAGGCAGAATCGCCCATAAAATTGAAGCATACGACCATCCCCTTACATCAATTGACACTATCGATACCGCCATTTACATTACTTTACATACCACATTCATTCACCATATAACAGATTTTAAACAAAAATAGAAACCCCATTCAAAAACAATATACCATCCTCCATAATTTCGGAAAAACAATCCAGGAGACGACTGCAGAGAAGGTACTATGCAACGAGACGCAGATAAATCGAAATTTCAACAAATAAGAAACGTTTCACGGCTACTCAGAGAAATCAGAGCAAACGAATGGGAAGATTTCATAAAATACAGACATACAAGATGGCACACAGTAAAAAAATTTTAAAAAACCCTCCGGAAACCCCAAAACCCAATAACAGGACGTCAGACACTACACAATACATTGACTTATGACCCTCTCAGGAAAACGAATTTTTGCAAAAGTAATGGAAGACAGCTTAACACAAACCCCCTTACAACCTTACTCAAAAATTAATGGTGAATACGTCCAAGACGATACGAGAAGGTGCTTTCTCAGTGAAGACAGCGACGAAACGAAAGATATTGATAGTTTTAATGAAAATTTAATAACTGAAGATCAAGTAAAAGTGGAAATAAAAAACCTTAAATTAAAAAAGCGAGCGGTCCTGACAAGATAAATACATGATGCTTCGAAACATTCCTCGTAGCGCAACTACTGCACTATAAATCTTCAACGCCTGTATAACAGCTATTTCCAGAAAACATGGAAGCACGCCACGGTAATTTTAATAAAGAAACGGAAAATTACAGACCGTTAAGCCTCTATCACAAATTGCAAAATTTTTCGAAAAATTAATTACCAAAAATTCGCAAGACCTTGAACGAAATCCAAGTATTACGTGACACAATTTGGAATTGAGAAAGGCCGCTCGTCTGCACCTTTCGTCTAGCTATGGAGGCATCATCTTCCTTGGCATACTCTACGCCCCTTCCGGCCATATTTTTTGATCTTTCTACTGCCTTTGATAATGTCGACAACCTCCTTCAAAAATGTACAAAACTACTTCCGTCCTAGCTCTACCTTATCAAAAGCTACCTGGTAAATAGAACCTTCCAAATTCTCTTTCAAAAACAATTCCAGCCGGCGTTCCGCAAAGTGACGTTTTATCACCGCTTCTTTTTACCTTATTCATTCACGATCTTCCGACTTTTCCCCTAGTTACTGAATACCCATACACAGAGGATGTGACCACTTCAAAAGCCCGTCGCCTCCCGATAGCTCTGCAAAGATTCAAAAAATGCTGCACACGATTGGACTACTGGTGTAAACTAAATGGGCTAACAATAAATATAAGCAAATGTCAAGCCGTTATATTTTCGTGGAGACCGAAAAAAAAAACCACCCCATAGATATCAATGGGTATAGGATTCCGTGGCGTGCAAATATCGAATATTTAGGAGTAACTTTTGACGAGACTCGCATGGGCAGAACATTGCAACCAAGCGGCTAAACAGATGGGAATACGCGTGGCATGAATAACACTATTACTCTGAGCAGCTAATCTTAAAATTAAGCCCGATATTCTTTACAACGCTTGTATACGTGGCGCAGGTACCTACGCTTACGAAGCTTGGGCAACAGCAGCAAAACCAAATATACTAAAACTACAGCAATCCGAAAACATTTATTCGCATCGCTTTCAAACCAGAACCCTATTTTTCCATGTTAAAAAACCATTCAAATGCTCATAAATTTCTGTGCACCGCTATCAAAGAAATGAATAGAACGTATACAAATAATTCCCTTCACATGTTTCCCACAAATACAAACAATATTTTTGCAAATAATCTGAAAATTGTCGTAAAAAACTTCCTACCGGCATTCGCCGCCGTAACATAAACCTCCCACGCGGCATGGCCGCAATCTTTTAAATTCTCTCACTCTTCAAAAACTTACTAACTTTAATTTAATCTCTGTCCAATTTCAATTTTTCTGGAAACTGCTATTGTGTTTAACCGCTAATGTGCCCAAAAAACGAGAAAAAGCCCACAAAAGAGATCGCAGCGCCCCTCACTCCTGCGGGCGGTGTATGATCTCCAAAAACCCTAAAGGAAATATAAATCTTCACAATGGCGGAAGAGCGCCCCAAAGGCGTAGGCCGCCCAATTCTCTTTACTCCCAAGAACTCGAGAGTGGTATTCTATTCGGGGCTTCCTGCACCGCCAGAGGTCGAAGGCTTATCTTCAACAGTTGGTAGGCAGCGTAGGAATGGAATTCCCGAGGCGGAGGTGGCCAGGCTGACATCGTCCTCGCTGCGAATCCCTGGTACGATTCAAGAGCTGGTGCAGAAGTGGCCAGCAGACATTTTCCTGAGCCTTAGCTTCTCAGAGCAAAGTAGCGTAGCCGCGCCAATTGCTCCTGCGAGCAATGGACCGCAAAGAGGCATCTTCAAATGCGTCCAGCGACGCAGAGATGGGCGAGACGCCGCTGTCGCAGCCAATGATCCTGCTCCCAGAACGGAAGGCGAAGAAAAAGCTTTCTGATTCGGACTCCACCAAAACTACAACTGATCCTGAGATGGTGAGTGGCGGAAGCACGGCAATCCCCACTGAAAATCCAAAAGGACCAATTCCTTCCTCGCACTCTCTCTGAAACAGAAAACTGTAAAAGCGCGTACTGAGAAGTACTCGCACTCTCTGAAACTGACATCACCATCTGGAAAGAACCGACTGACACCATGACTAAAATCGTCATCAATTTCATGAAAGTAAGCGACCTTATCTAAATTCACCAGACGCAGACTAATATCTCCTCCTGGAACGGCATTGGCGGACTTGCTCGAAAGCTGACTGAACTCAAACAATACTTGACAGACAACTCCAGACTATTCACCGCTCCTGACACACCCCTCTCTACTTCTACAATTTACTTTTACCTAAAAACACCTAGCTTTCCCCAACATTTACAAACACCATGGACTATATCGACCAAAGAAGTAACGGACGAACTACAAAACCTTGACGAAACTAAATCACCGGACCCGATGGTGTCAAAGCTACTGCACTAAAACGACTGACAAAAAACGCGATCGGCTCCATCACCAAACTACTACGCCTGCATCAATCACTCATACTTCCCCACCTGGAAAATCGCAAAAATTAAAATGATCCCCAAACCCAGCAAACCACTTAAAGACCCTGACAACTACCGACCAATCAGCCTCCTCCGCATATTAGGAAAAACTTTCGAACGCATAATCCTAAGCAAACTAAATCCAATACTAAACGAACGACTCCGACTGACGCAATTTGGCTTTCGAGCAGACAGATCGACTGGATTACAAACGCCACGACTCACTGCTGACAACATGTCACTACAGGAGAGACCGACAACCATTACCCGCCATGTTTCTTGACTTCACCATTCGGCTTTCGACACTGTAAACCATCGCACTCTCATCAATAAAATCATCCGTCACATCCCACTTTCTTTTACTACTTACCAATTACTTGACTGACCGCACTTTTTACGTCAACCACCTTTCCTCTTCCTCTACCAGACCAATCCTTGCCGGCGTCCCTCAAGGAGCCGTTCTCTCCCCATATACTTCTCCCTCTACACTGACGACCTACCCAGTTCTCTAACAAACATCTACGCTGACGATACTGCACTGAGTGACAAACGGAAATTACGTCACTATTCGACTACGAGACTAAGAGAAAATTACAATATGGACAAAAGACAACTTGGGACTAAATCCCATTAAATGTACTGCTACAGTTTTAAATAGAGGAAACTTTACTTCCACACTACCCCACTTACTATTGACAATACCACCAACTGGACATTGGAAACTAAATATCTCGGAATAACGCTGGACTGACATGGAACAAACACTTTGAATACATAACGCAAAAAGCTAACACAACTAAATGCCCTTATACCCGTACTGACGCACCCACACACTCAAAGACAAAAATATACATTTATAAAACTTAAATCAAACCAATCATGACATACAACTGTTCGACCTGGGCAACGACAACAAAGACTACCAAAAACTTATGAAAGTTGAAAATCGTTTTCTACGGCTATCGTTTAGACTGCCACCTATGAAAAATTACTAGAGACTCCGACAACTCAAAGTGACTCCAATTGACAAGTACATTCACGATACAGCACGTAACGACGTTGAGAAAGCTCTCAAAACGACGCACTTCACTGCATTTCTCCAGACTAGACAACATCAAAAAACAGCCCTCACTAGTATGTCCCTTAAATTTCAATTTCAATATAATTTTACGCATACCTTCTAAAAACTTTCGTATTGACCTAATATAGTCTAGAAATGAATATTAGCCCGATTTATAAACGATAACCCGTGCCGACTTGTGTTTTTAACTTGTGCATACAAGTTGCGCGGGTGCAGCGCTGTGACTTGTTACAGCGAGATTCAATTGTCATTTCATATGTGATTTCTAACATTAGTGCGTTGTTTATTGTGTGAAGATGTCTGTGGAATTACAAAGTGATAAACAAAATATTTACCTTATCGGACTGCCAAGCCACCAGATAAATGGTGCAAAATTACCATCTAATCGACAAGTTCTCAGAGTTTTATTTTACAATATTCGCGAAGTCAAGCTGACTGTTAGCGAAAGTGCGAATCTTGTTATAAGAGAGTGCATTATGTTTTGGGGAAAAGCCAGAATTCCTACGAAGGCATTTCCTAACTGTGTGAAGAAACTTGTTGTTTTATATTGTTTGGAGGGAGCTGCAAAAAAATTAAGAAAACTCAGGTGACGTTCAAGAACCATGAAAATAATTTTGCAAAAGACCTTGATAACTTATTTGATATTGCACAGGCTGATGCCTTCGACAGAATGAAGATAGAGGAAGACAGAATTTTTAAGGAAACAGCCAGGTCGACCGGGATGCTTAGGTGGAATTGACAAAAAATTGGCGAAGAAAGAAGAACAAGTTAGGCAAGGACGATTGGAAGAAGAGGAAAGAAAGGTAAAACAAAGAGTTATTGGCTGTTGCATCTACTTCTTCGATAGATAGCTTGGAATGTCTTGAGAATTCGGATGAGGAACAGATTTCGAACTCTGAACTTAGTACTCAGATTCCTTGCCCTGAAGAAAGTTCTAAAAGAGGCACGAAAAGCTTCATAACTCCTAAACTGGTAGCAGCTTTAGATCGATGCAAATTAAGCATAAGGGACTCCGTTTACATTCTCCATGCGGTTGTAGAAGCGCTTGGTCTGAACAGCGATGATTTCCCTATTAACAAATCCTCGATTCAGCGAATTCGTACTCAGGCGAGAAAATCCAGGGCAGAAGCAATAAAAACTGACTTCCAGAGTAATTTGCCTGACGTAGTCACAGTCCATTGGGATGGAAAACTATTACCTGGATTGGATGTACGAAGATCAAAAGAAAAACGCTTGCCAATTATTGCTTCATTTGACGATAGAGAACAGCTTCTTGCAGTACCAAAATTAGAGTTCTTCTGGAAAACCAAGCTAAAGCCATTTCGACTGCACTCTTTAACTGGAACCTCCATGATAAAGTACAGATAATGTGCTGCGATACAACAGCTTCAAATACTGGCCGTTTCAGTGGAGCTTGTGATATTTTGGAGCAGACTTTAGAAAGGGAATTGCTGCTTTTTGCTTGTCATATTTGAGTTGGGTCCTTATAGCTGTTTATGAAACCAAGGTAAAGCAAATTACAAGTAGCCCAGATATTCCAATTTTCAAAAAGTTAAGAGATAATTGGAAAAATATTAACACCGATAACATTGAGCCACCTCTGAATTTCGTTAAAGCACATTGTTGAGACAAACATTAAATCTTTGTTAACTTTTTATAAGACTGAACTGGAAAAACCTTTTATTAGAGACGATTACCGCGAATTTGTTGAACTATGCGTTGTGTTCTTAGGAGGAGATACAGAGAATAAACTAAAACTCAAGCCCCCCGGAGCTTTGCATCAAGCGCGATGGATGGCTAGGGCGATCTATTCTATAAAAATATGTTTGCTTCAATCGCAACTTAAAATTACTGCAAAGGACAAAAATGCTCTACAAGATGTTGGCTTATTTATCGTCACCTTGTATACTAAACTTTGGCTTGAATGCATAGTGGCAATTAAAGCACCTAACCAAGACTTGTGCTTTTTGAAAGCTCTAAAAGAATATGAAAAAGTAGACGCGATAATTTCCAATGCATCCATAAGCAAGTTTGTTCATTATTTATGGTATTTGTGTGAAGGTCACTCTTTGATAAGTTGATTCCAAAACCAAGACAAAAATGATAAATAATTTAAACAGACTAAAGTTCAGATTCCGCTAAACGCTATGTCCCATCGAAGGAAGAAATTACGCAAAATTTGATTAGTAAGCTTAATATTTTCTTATTTCTTTTTTCAAAGTTTCGTGGCTCAGTTTTTGCTTATTTGAACTGTTTTTTCTTTCTTTCAGATATGACGCTGGATGATTTTGTGACTCAAAGAAGCAAACAATTTCTATCTCGACTGCAGATCGACGACAGATTTCTTCGGGAAGATGTATCTTCTTGGGGTGACAATCCTACTTTTTTGGAAGCTAGAAGACAAATAAGTCGTTTGAAGGTCGTAAATGTCACTGCTGAAAGAGCTGTTAAATTAATGCAAGATTTTAATGGACTTATCACGGCTGAAGAAGAGCAAAAACAGTTTTTGTTGCGTTGTGTTCAGGAACATAAAAATCTGTATCCAGACTAAAAAAACTACACCAAAGAGAAGTTACCCTAATTAATTATTATTATTATTATTATTATTATTATTATTATTATTATTATTATTATTATTATTATTATTCGTATTTAAATAAAAGTTTATGTTGATCTTATTTTATTTTTACTCATATTTACTTAATTTGTTGCATTTTAATTAGTTTTGGATCAAACCAAAATGTTAGGCCAAAACACCATTTTCTATTAAACTTCAGAGGTCGGTCGGCACGGGTTGCAATCATGCTACAAATATAAAATTTCATATTTAAGTACGTTTTGGCATTTACAAAAAAAAGTAGAGGGTATGCGTTTCGAAATTCTGAAAAAAAAATTGTCATATAAGGGACACCCTAGCCCCCACAGAACTTAAGCCTACGCTCATCCTTTCGACATACTTAATACCAAACTCTTAACACCATGCCCCAAAAGACTTCACCTACCCGCTGACACCGGACTAATTCCAATCTTTAAAAACTAACCTTTCACTCCTCACAACTCCTCTATTCACTCTCTGTCTCTATTTCCCCCTCTTCTTTCCCTCCCTTCCCCTTCCTAATCTCTCCGAACGTCTTGAACGGGGTAGCGAGAGGATCCTTTTCTTCCCTTCTTCACCAGTACCACCTCAATGCGTCAGCCACCCAACTGGGAAAAGCAATCTAAGCAGGCCCAGCAACAAACAACAAAGGAAGCGGAAGGAATGGAGAAGTACAATATACGATTTCTCAATTCCAGATCTTTCTCAGATCCCGATTTCTTTCACATGTAATGTGAAAATGTTCTTCTCTGGTATGCACATTTTTATTCTGAGTTAGTAATTTTCTATGTATTGCAATAAATGAACCAAAAATCTTTAAAAAATGCCATCGGAACATCTATCTTCCAATGAACGTCAACTAAAACTGTTTGGTACGTAATATAATGTACAGGAGGCCATTCTGACACGTTTTTGTAATATTTACACTGTATTTCCGAAAAGTAATGGCGAAGAACCGCAGTAGAGCATTTCAATTAAATGAAAATGAAATTCTGCAGCTTCTGTAGCTGACAAGTGATGGAGAAGATTTATTACTAGATGAAGAGGATCAGCAAGTTATTGCCCAAGACATAGAAGCTGGTATTGAAACTTTTTTAATCGACACTCAAAATTTACATGCTAACACACATTCAAAGACAATGAAATATATATCCCAACAGGATAGAGTAAAATTAAAGTTCCAGTATTCAAATGGAAACAATGCTTATCAACAATACAACTTTCAGAAGCTATATTGCTTATTCAGTGAAATAACCATTAGTGATTCTGAGCTCATACCGTCAAAAAGTCCATTTCAAGTTTTTTCTGCCATCACAAATTTTGAGTACATGACAGATACGATTGTATCTCCTGATTCTATGAACTATGTAGTTCGAAATGGGGATGTGTATACGGTTAGTGAAACTGAAATGAAAGCCATTTTAAGAATGGACTATGCGTTTGGACATGCATTATCTACTAATAAGCTACTAGTCCACTCAAACAGATATGGATGTACCTTTCACAGCCAAGGCAATGCCCCAATGTAGATTTGAAAAAAATAAAACGAATTTACATTTCTCTGATTACCAAATTCAACCAAACATAACCAAACCCTATCTATTGATGAGCGTATGATTAGGCAATCCAAAACCATACGTGTGGCGTTTTTCATACATACTCGCCATTATCATCTACCGAGTTTAATCACACACTATTGATTACGATGACGTATGTGAATTTGTGCTAAATAATGGATAAATCTGAAAATAACAAAACACCCGATTTTTGGTATTTTCAGTACCAAATGATTTGATACCAAATGTATGTTTGATAAAAAGGTTTCTCTCAGTCCTCAAAGATTTTTAAATTTCCGTTTTTTTCGGTTTTCAAGGATGCCAGATTCACTGGCCACCCTGCATTTATTCAACATAATCCGTTCATTTTTCACGTCTTACATTGTCGACTGAGTACCAAAAGAAATTGATCAGTTGATGACCACCCAATTCAAAAGCTCTTGGATAACCAGAACTATTATTATACTGACCTTGTTTGCAAATGCCTTTGCCCGTCTAACGCACTTGCAATTCCTACAGTGTTTAACTGCGTCTGTGCGCAGATCCGTCACTCACGGGTAAACCACTTCCCTAGCACCAATCCAGACAGGTCATTTAACCCGTTTTGGCCTCCTGGTGGGGAACTCGCAATGTTTTAAGGATCCAGCAACAAGATTCTGAGAGGTGTCCAAAAACGTCTTTTTGTTTTAAGAGTGCCAAGTATGTCGGGAAGTAAACCAACGCCACCCAAATAGATCTATGCAAGTGGCTTTGAATGTGACAAGATCGGCGCGGGAGATTTCATTTCATTTTTATTCGTATTACCGTATTTTTAAAAATTAATTTGCAAAACCTAAGTATTGGCTTGGAACTTATGAAACTTGAACTTCAAGTGAATATAAAGAAAACCAAACAGAGTAATACGCCAGAAGCACATTCACGTTGTTCGACTTTTCACATTTACATTCTTAAGCGTGCACAGACTCACGTGAATGTGACTAACAACTTATTCTTGTTAAACTTTACACACTTCATTCATGTAAACATTAAAAATAGTCGCCTCTAGATATTTATTTAGAATCGCCTACAAAACGATAGAGCAATTGTGGAAGTAAAAGTGAACACAAATTAGATTATATTATAGTTTTAATTTCAAAAATTAGGGGACAAAAATTTGTGTTAAGCAAAACCTGGGAAGAATCAAATGTAATTGTAGAAGATTTTCCGGCATTATTTTCTGAACTAATTGCGAATGATCTTATTAGAGAATAAAGCTTTAGCAGACGATTTTTTATCAGCATTTTTGTGCAAATTAATAAAAATTTAGCTGTACTAATATTTACCAATCCTATTCAACATCATTCATACCTGCAAGTACTTTTTACGGCGTTTATAATTTTCATATTGCAATATTACCAGTTCATATACCCTATGGAGGTAACAAACAAGACCATTGAAAATTGGGAATTTTTGAACAGCTGAAACACATTATCAGCTACTACCATTCATTGGTATGTCCAATGCCAGAGACTAAAAATACCAAAGCCATACATAACAAATTCAACACATTCAACATTGTAAGTGTATTTGCATTTCATGGTCAATAAAAAGCAATAGACACTACGAAGTAAAACTTTTGACTCACAGCTGCCCCTGATGATTGATTCACTTGAAAGCTTCTTTACAGGTGAGGAAGGGAAGTCTGTGATCAATGCCTGCAAAATGGAAAAGAATTAGTCAACCTTTAGTCTCAACAGCACAGAGTAATTTCAGATTCAGGATTTATAAGTAAGTACTTGCAAAACTTATAAAATTTCCCATAATTTCCCAATTTCGAAATGTGTGTTGCTTCCAAGAACTCTGAACCATTTTAAGACAGTAAATTCACTTTCAAAATTCAGAGCTTCTCTCAAATAAAAGAATTGACAAAAATATTGAAGATTGTAACTGAATGATTAAAATTTCAATAATTGACCAAAGAATTCAATATAATAAATTTTGTCACTTAATTTTTCATTGAAATTTTGTACTTAACATGAAACAAACCAGGGACATTTTTACATTTTCTCAAGAACGGCTGGAATTTTTTTCTTTAAATTTCTTGTAGGAATAGAGTAAATTACACTCATAAAGGTGGGATACATCCAGTTTTTAGTTAACTCTGAATTTTCGATATTTGCAAGTTTGAATTTTTTTCGGCGTCTTCCTTCATTTAAGAAATTTAGAGAGATGTTTCCTTCAAATAAAGTTTGTCGTCCATTATTTCATTCATTAAGATCAAGTAGCTTTTTTAAAATTATAATAGATTTCAAACAATATTTCATGCAATATGGGCAATTTAAAAATATACCAAAACAAGATTTTCACGTTAAACTTTTCGTAGGAATGGTGCTGACTGCGCTCTAAGATGGCAAACTGCTCTATTCTTTTGTTTGTTTTTTTTAAATTACAAATATGTAATTTTTTAACTTGTCTATCATGTTATTTTTATAAGAAGCGATTTGTTCATTATTGTATTTATGCGTACATCTGCTTTAAATAGTCATAAAATTTCACAAAAACTCAAATTTTCTGTGAAAATTAGCTCATATATGCGAATTTTGAGAAACGCTCAAATTCCATTTTCTCAAAAATGGCTCCGAATTTTTTTTCACAATTTTCCGACCGTTAGTACAAATTGCACTATTTAATATGACAAATTTCATTTTGGTGTATTCTATTTTTCAAAAATTACACAAATGTAATTTTTTTAAGTATCTCCACGCCATTTCCATAGATTGTACACTTGCGTTTGTGACTGCAAGTGGTTCAAATGATATCAAATATATTCCTGTGAAAAGATCTTCAAATTTCGTATTTACAGTAACAGTTAAAACGCCATATTCCTATAAACGGCTCTCAATTTTTCAAGGAAAATTGTCATGTCGAGGTTTTACTCTCCTTCCATATTCTTAGTAATATTTCGGTCCTACTACTAAAAACCGAAAAGTTTAGAAAATGTAAAAAAATATTTTGTGCGGCGAGAGATGGCTGCCAGGACCATACAATAGGCGAGAGGATGGAGCCAGACCATAAAACCAGTTCACACCAAGGAAATTAGAAATCATTACTACGAAAGTCTGCGCCATTCTGAAGCACTAGTTCAATAATAAAATCTTGCCAATTTTAAACCTAGATTTAATTAGTATATTAATTTATAAATTATTCAACTACACCAGAAATGAATTAGTTTTATTATATTGGTTTACAAACTGTTCAACTACACCAGGTCAAGTAGGAATGATGACTAAAAGGTAACCACGAAGTTATTATGTAACATTAAAATGCACAATGGAATTATTTGTGCAAAAAAGCTGAAACTAAATTTCTTTACGAAGTAAGTTTTAACGTACCCACAATCTTTGCCTCGCTTTCTGTTCTGTAAAAACGTGGAACTTGTTGGGAGTTTTTCACGTGTTGTATTTGTTTCAGACACTTAGATATCTGAATAGTATTAAGTTTTCTGTCAAGTAAGGGTATCGTAGTATTCACCCTAATAACAAAATAATTCAATATCAATAAAATCTTTAAGTAGGATTCTTGTTTTAGTTTCTTTTAACCCAGGTGGGGAATGTTTGCGCTGGGAAAGTTCAGCCAACCCTAAAATCAAAACTTAGCAATATCTCTAGTTCTGAATGACTTAAATGTGAATAAAAATAATGTGAAATTCCCATTTATAGAAGTACAATGCGGTAACAAAAATGAGCAAAATCACAAAAAATGTTTTTGAAAAAGCAGTTACACGGCTGAAGGACCAATAAATGAAAAACACTCAAATAATACAATAAATTAAAAAATGTTAACTCATCATGAATACTATTATTGCACTTTATAATATATAAACAATTCTTTACGTACCAATAATATAAGAAGTTTCAGAACACAGAATAGCAAATATCTCTTCTTTGGAGCCTTGCTGTCGCCCAACGTCATCCCTGTTATACCACTCTACTTCTATGTGCTTGGCAGTTCTGGCAGGGGCAGCATTGTCCCCAGCGGCAAAGGTCCGTAGGGGCTGACGGGACCCCGTCCAAGGCCCCGAGGGTCTGGGGGGCATTAATAAAAGGAAATTTCAGTGATAAATAAGGAATTCTTGCATACAAAAAATATCATCAAATAAGTCATTTGCCGAAAATTACTTGAACAAGTTATTGTATAAAAACCCAGTTACTATTTAACGCAACTTCTTGCGGCAATCGCTGGCAATACTTCGATGACAGCTGTGCCATCCGTGAGCGTAAGTCGAACCCTTGAGCTGCAAAGCTGGTTCAGAATTGCTATCACTGAAATATTTTTCCTGCAATGTTCGGCGGTAGCTCTTCCAGGACGTTGTGGCCAGTAGTATTCCTCGGGTGATATTCAAGGACTATGATGAAATCATTTCTAACACAGCTACCCTCATCCGATCTTGTGACATGTTTCTTAGAAACTTCGTTACACGTTTGAGGGTCGAAAAAATCACTCTGCTTCAGTGGTAGTCATTGGAATTGGAGTTAGGAGAAACCTTCAGTGAAGTCATCACACTACCAGAAATCCTAACTTGGGACTCTTTGAGAAACTAAGAGTTCCCGATTATCTCCTGAATTCCTCGGCACTGTAAATCGCTTCAAGCTCCACGCGAATTTTTTTGAAGCTCAAACACTTGAAGAATCACAAACTATTTTTTATGTTTCTTTTGGAAATTTAGAATCGTAAACGAAATTTTCCAACATGAACAAAAAAGCAGTCAAATGACCTGTGAAACTAAATCCTTCTTTCATTTGTAAAATAATTACATCACATACTTCCTTTGCTTCTCTCGCCCACTCATTGTTTTTAGTTTTTATTTTCTTTGCAGATGAAGATTGTGATAGATGGTGTTTCAAGAGTATTTCATTGTCATTCCTAAGTTTTTGTCACACTTCGTTCAAAGCTCAGAAGACTGCTAAAGCAGTGGGTTACATTTCTATCGGAAATTGCCCAAACAAAATGTCAATAAGTGGCATAACTTACCGAAAAATGAAATGAATTTTTCACTCGTCAACATTTTTAGGAGCCCGCAACCTGGAAGAGAGTACTGTCATTTTCTCATCTGACTGTAAAATTGTGTTCATGCACTGAATCAAGGCTTGCCTATGGTCAAACATCGTTGCGACGCTTGTCGACTGAAAATTCCACTTGGTGGAACAGATTCAAGCAACTGCTTAGCTATTTCATCTAATACATTTATCTCCTCTACGGGCTGTTGGAAAAAAATGTGCATAGACCCTGAACACTGGCAAAGAAAATTCAGACTTCTATTAATTGATGCAGCTCTCATCACTACATTAATCGGATGGGCATGGCAATGTACATATTGAGCATTACGATAACTATTTTTTAACAAGTGTTTGAACACCTTACAAAATTCCAGACATCATAGAAGCGCCATCGCATGTCTGAGTTACTAGCTTTTCCGGAGATTCATTAATTTTGTGCCGTGTTAACTCTTGATGCAAAGACGCCAACATTTCTGCATCACGACCCCAAGGGTTTAATAATGGCCCAAAATCTTTCAATCGGTTTATGGTTAACAATATATCTGTAAACAATTGCCATTTGAAAAGTATTCAAGACATCGCTTGTTTCGTCGGCAATAACCGCTAAAAAGTTGGCTTCCCGGATTTCCTCTGAAATTTTTTCTTAACAGACTTCTAACAATGTAATAACTTGTTCTGCATTATTTCAGAAGTCCCGAGAAATACTGTCGCACTTTCCAAATGTTTTTAAAAGCAATGTCTACTTCTGCACTGAAATCAATAATCTAAATGTTCTGCGACATTAGTTCCTAATAACGCTAACAGTAAACTTTTTTACGTGTTCCAGAAGCTTGACGTTTTTTTCAATCGATCTATTGGGCGGTTTAAATATTTAAACCCAGTTTTTGTCCACGTATCTTCACCTCCACATACAAGGAAAGCAAAACAGGGCTGTCTTCGAATTACACCCACATAACCACTTACATTGTAAAAATTGATTGAATTCTCTTCTCGCCGTTTTTATTGTTTAAACCGAATTTTTAAGGCTTGGAGTAGGCCTGAGTCTTAATTTCTAGTTTTTCCTCAATAGGGCGTGAACGGAAAGGAATTTTTTGTACATTTTGCATTGTATTATTTGTTAGAAAAATAAAAACATGCAGAAAATTCACTCTTACGAACGTCCTTTACCGTCAGCCACAGCAACAAAAGAAAACACTTACAAATATCCCTCACACACATTTTGAACTCACTACACACAATGTAGCTCCCGAAATGAGTCATGTCGGCGGAAGAGTATTGCGTGCGAAGGGGAATTCTTCCACAACGGCCAACTTTACCCCAAACAAAATGCAGTCTTCAAATGAAAGTTTTTAATCAACAAACCTTAAGAGTGAAAGAAAATAAATTCGCCAAATAGGTTTTTAAACGTTTTATTAATAATTAATAAATGCCAATCGTAACCGATTTCCGAATTTATAAATAATTTGGGCGCCAGGAAAAGGAAACATTTGAATTCCTGATTATCTATTACTGTCTTCTGATATATCTCAAAAATAAATGTAAATCCAATTAACTCGGTCGACGGGTTCTTGTGAAATAATTGTTGCTACTTACTCCGCAACCAATTACTCAATTTGCCATCCATACGGAGTGGCGAGGAATCTGAAAATAATTCTAAAATGTCTACTCAAGGATTGCATGAAATGGCAAATAAGAATCAGCTTTCATTCAAAATTACAATTTATTATGAATGCCAAAAGTTATCAGACTATCATTGATTATTACAAGTCATTGTTATGTCATGACAATTTTTCTCGTTATTGCAATAACAGCGTCATAGAACCTTTTATCCTTTCGTGCCACTTCGCGCGCACGTCCCTCGATGTCGCCACGTAGAACGCCCTTCTTATCGAAGTCCACGATAATCAGCGACCAAGTCTAAACTTCCCCCAACCACTGCACAAACACTGTCTATACTCTATATTGGGCTTCAAGTGGGCACCTATTTACCTCTCTTCCGCTGGCACTACCAGTATCGGTTACCACAAAACCACGTATACCACCATTTAAAACTATTTAATTGCTAATTAATTACGCAAAAATTATTTTTTTTGCTCTTCAAACTTTTGCGTAATGAATGGTGAGCTAGCGGAAGATTCCGCTGGATCAACCACAATTAGTTACCACAAAACGCGCCACAAAACGTTATCACAAAATACGCCTACTTGTAGAGCGATTTAATTGCTAATTAATTACGCAAAAATTAATTTCATTGCTCTTCAAACTTTCGAGTAATTAATTGTGAACGGAGGCAGCCGGTCGGCCGACCGTGTGACGTCACGGGTGAGGGGTATCCAGGGAGCGCGCCAGGCTGCCGCCGCCCGCCCGGCTGACTGACAAATTTAAATGAAATACACGAAATGGCGGAGAGCTGACTTCAGTATTGAAAATTATACCAATATTTTATGTTCATGAAGGTCCTCCAAGTACCTTGCAGATGATCGCTGAATGACCATAAGCGTGTACGGTATATTGGAAAAGAATTGATTCAATCGTAATACGTTAAACAACTGTGATATCGAGTTACAAGTTTTTGTTGAAACTGTATTGTTTTAATTGTGTCGGGCTATATCGCAAAATATTGCCTACGTGATATTTATAAATCAAGGTTTGAATTTTTGAAAATTTTTTAGCATCTGCTAGTTTCAAATCGCTAATGCGATCGACGCCTCATTGGACATGTGTCGACATTTCATTTACAATATTACTCAAAACTCCGGACTTTTTTCGGTTAATTACACATCAAAACAAGGGAATACATCGAAATTTGGAATAAATTCGCTTAATAACAGTAATATTTCCATATTTAATAATACTGTCAAACTTTCGGAATTAATAAATCATCATATTTTCTTGGAACATCCTAGCCCTCGAGCGACAGCGCAGGTGCAGAATTGCTTTAACTTATATTTTTCTGGGTATGTTCGACGATAGCCCTTCCAGGAAGTTGTGACCTATAGTATTCCTCGGGGAAGTTCCAGGAACATGAAAAAATCGTTTCCAACACCGCTACCCTCATCAATTACCAGTGGTCTGCAAGATTGGGGAGATCAGGGCAGTTTGGAGCAGATTTGCACCGCGCTGCCAGTCATGTATCTTTACTTGCTGCTCATTTCACTCTCAAATCATTACAAGTAAATACGTACATTAGCTGTATCTACATTTACATTTAGAAATGGCTCTTTTTCGTTATCAACTAAGTTTTGAGGAAGAAGGAAATTCTTGGAACCTCAGGAAATACAAGAAATATTAAATGAGGATTTCAAATCAAATTATCTGTCAAATGAATATTTCTCTGAGGGCGAGGTGGATGAATACGTAAATAATGATATAAATGATTCAACTTCTGATATTGACGGAGAAAATATTTCTGATGTGGAATATGATCTTTAAGAGGAAGAAAATTGTTCTGAAGACATAACGCGACCAAATGGACAACACCCTTCAAAACGTCTTCGAAGATTAGTCAAAAAGAATATAGTAAAAAAATTTCTCAGTGCCCAATGGTAGTGCTAAGAATGCTGAATCAGAAATAGAAGCATATGTTTCAGTTTACTGATGAACAAGTTGGATGAGATAATACACACATGGCACATTTTAGGGAAATATGCCGTAATGAACTTTGGGCTATGCTATGTTACTGATATAGAAATTTTACGGGCATGCATGAGTTATGGAAGATTTTTTCAATTGTTGCGTTCAGATTTGACAATACCCAGATCAGAATCGATCGTACAAAAAGCGACAAGTTTGCTCGTATCAGAAATATTTTAGTTTATTTCAAGCCATTTATTACGATTTAGATTGACGACTACAAACAGTAATATTATTCACTCTTCTACATTCAATTTTGTCAATAGCGTCAATGTTACGAATTTCGTTTCTCAAGTAATTCGTCTAAATATAAATTTTGTAAAAACGTACATTTGAATAAATAACGTTCACAAGGAAACAATTAGCCTTCTATGAGAGAGAAAACCCATAGAATTAAATTATTTTTAAGAAAACGTAGCTGGTAGCAAATTTGCACCGCGCTGCTGCTCGCGTAATGTTTAGGGGCGCTGCCTCCCCCGGGCTAGATATACTAATTGTTGGAATTTTGAAGATTATACAATCTATATTACAAAAATAAATTTGAAAAGATTTTGTTTTTAAATTGTATTTAGAATCAAACATTTTCATCCAACAAACTCTGTTTTGAAAAAAATCTGGAAATATCGTAACAATTTAAATCGTTAAATAATATTACGAGATTTCCGTATTTTTTCAACAGAGATAGTTTTTTTTACCAAACAGTTTCCACGGATATATAACATAATTACCTGATTCATTTGATTTTAAACTATAAAAATGTTTAAATTTTTTCGGACTTTCCAATTAGTCTTGCCTAGTATTAAATTATGGCCAATTATTCAATAAATTCACACATACGGGCTATGACTGTGATAATTAAAGAATTCAATGAATATAAAGACAAAGACGCTTACAATTAACAAATGAAATTGCTTAAACGGTCAATCTGACAATTATAAACGAGAAAAATTTCACATGCTCAAAAAGCGCTCGTTAAACGTCACATTTACGTCTCAGCAAGGTCGTTTCGCTTGACGATGATCATGTCCTTGACGATCGATTCCTCAAGTTTCGACCAACCAAAGTTACACCCTACCATCGACGACTTGACTTGTTGAACTATTCAGAAATTACGGTGCATGATACGCGTATAATGTGTTTTGTTGTCATTGTTATTTTACTCTTTTAATGTTAAAGTGGATCGTGGAAGATATACACGCACGTTTTGTTGCGCCCTGGAATACCTATTCTGCTTCTTTACTAACAATAGTTACTGCCTTCTTCACTAAGTGATAGCAACGAACATGATTAACAAAATCTGATAACCAGAAATGTTTGCTTCCGCGCAAAAGAAACCATTTTGCATCGAAAAACGGGCTACGGATTTGGTATTGGAATCCTGCCGTCAAAATACCAACCCCCACTCCTCTCACATCGAACGAAATGTGGGCTCAAGAAACGGGCGCAGAATATTAACAAATGCTTCAAATATCGTTTACAACTTTATATTTCTTTTCGCAGTGTATTCAATTAAAATACAGGTGTAGATAAATGTTTTAGTAAGTATTAACGACGCTAATTAACAACGTGTGCGTTGGAGGAGTGCTATGAATGGCCGCGCGAGTGACGAGATGTTACAATTCAAATGAAAACCTTAAAATCGCCATAGAATTTCGGAAATTTGTACTAGTACTTGGCACTAGGGGTCCTTGAGGTTCAGAACGTGAACCCGCTGCTGGCAGAGTGATGCTACATCGCAGCAGAAGGCAGCAGTATTCGCAACATGGCTGCTCCCCTATCTACATGCACCGCGATAGAGCAACGATTTGTGATGCGGTTTTTTTGGGTAGAGGCGTGAAACCAATAGAAATTCATCTCAGAATGAGAACGCAGTACCGTGAGTTGTGTGTGTTGCTGCAGCAAGTGTATGAGTGACGTAAATAGTTTGAAAGCAACGTAACTTCTGTGCAAGATCCCCACGACAGAGGCGGGCGCAGAACATTGCGTTAGTGGAAGAGCTTGAGGGATTACAGGCCTGGAACTGAACGAAACAGCCACAATGTTGGAGATACGTGTTGGTTCAGCACACATTGTCCACAATGCAGTCACCAAACAGAAACGAAAAGGTCAAGCATGCAATGGCGCCACGGCTCACCGCCGAAACGAAAGAAATTCCGCACTCAACAGTCTGCTGGGAAAGTCACGTTCATTCTTTTCTGGATACATAACGAGTAATTTTGGAGCATTACATGGAAAAGGGAGTGACAGGCAGGAGTCATTGATAGATGCTGACAAACCACATTCCACTTGCAATCAGGAGTAACCTACGAGGACTTCCGACTTTCAGAGTATTGTCACAGCATCACAAGGCCCGACCGCTTACAGCCCGTTTGGCAATTCTATAAGGATTATCAAATACGAATGTCGTATTTATCCACCTTATTCACCACACTTCGCTCCTGTGACTTTCATGTGTTCGGTGCACTCAAGTAGCAATGGGAGGAAAGCATTTCTGAAGTGACGAAGCGAAAACCGTGGTGCCCGACTTGCTACAGACACGACCAAAATATTTCTTTCAACGTGATTCCATCCACTTCCAAAGTGTTGAAATATTTGTATTGAATGTCTAGAAGTCTGGAAAAAAATGATGTAAGTTGTTCCTCATTGTTACAATACAAAACTTAGACTTTTTAAGGTTTTCATTTGAATGACCTCTGCAATTAACATGAGATAGTTTCGGTGGACGACTTTTAAAGTGGTTTAAACTTGACTGGTTTTTAGAAAATCATGAGTCCAGAACAAGCAATTTCTCAAACAAATCATTTTTGACTTTTAGGCGATGCTCAGGTTCGTAACCAGACGCAGATTGTCTAAGGCGGCGTTTGTGAAGATTTCAGAAGAGACCGAATTGTCTGGAAGATTTCTCAATTAGCAACAAGCCTTAAACGTCCGTACAGCTATCTTGATAGTTTTAAGCTTTTACTACAATGTTCATCTTGTGGTTGGCGACTGCAATGGAATTTTGACATCCACAGAATGCCGTAGTAAATTCAAAGACCGCTTTCTCTGCAATCACCATACTACTGACACAGTATGTCGTATATCAGCGAGTGCTGAAGCCTCAGCAGTAGGGCATTTTTACAGTAGCGAACCTCCAAGGGAAAACGAACTTCACTTCCTTCCATTGTGGAGCCGATAGACGGAACACAAATATACATCCCTTCTTCAATGTGCAAACAATGTCAACCTTGAAATATACTAGATCATACGTCATCTATATTCAGCGCCAATGCGTTACTGCGTTGTGACATTGTAGCCAACCTGTTCGAGGAAAGTTAATCAATGTACACATTCCTTCACAATCGACAAAGCTAAAGGAGCTTTGTGTCCGCCCCAAAAGTGCCGGTAAAAGGCTATGAGGCGCCAAATATTTGACATTCGTAAAACACGATCGTCAAGACTTATTTCACGAAAGTTCGTGAAATCGACAGTAACACTAGAATTCACTGCAGACTGTGTCAATGTCCCAGTCAAAGACACATTGTGCCAATGTCTTTCCAATGTTAGTCACTACCTCCCAAATCGTGGGCTGAGAATAGGGTCCACTCGTAGTTCCCCGCGCGCAACCCCGTCGTGATCTCTGCAAGTTCATTTTCTTCGCGCTCCGTGTCAATTCGGATTTATACCTCCTTGGTCAATGCTGTCATTAATCTCAGGTACGATATCTTCGAATATGCATTTCTATAAAAGAAGTTGAAATTGTGATTGTCATGCACGAGAAAACATGGCCGTTTCGATCGGGAAAATAGCAAATTGGTACCGCCGATGTCATCAAAGAGGTGCAACACTAATCGAAACTCACCGATTGAGACGTTTGTTCCGCAAATATCTCGTCCATGCACGTGCAACCCACAGGCAGCAATATAGATGCTGTGGAGTGCTAGGTACTCTACCCATGTTGCACCTACACAAACGGCAGGTTTGAAAATGTGTTATGTGCGAGTCATAACTTCGCAATCCTCAAGTATGTATGTGACACTTCTCATACATACTTCTGTTCCAACACTCGTCATTATCGTATAGAGTTAGATTCTGAGCTTTACTCAATACGATACCGTATGTGAATTTGTGCTAAATGTTAGGGATAAATCTGAAAATAACGAAAAATCCTTGTTTTCAAATCAAATTCGTTTTTTTTTCGGTTCTTCCAGGTTTTTTCAAATTCCCGTTTTTATTAGTTTTTAAGGATTTCCGGTTCGGTGGCCACCCTGTAGATGATGCGCGACATTTTTAGCAAATTTCATCAAGCAATATTTCCGAAAATAATGTAAGAAAAAGTTAAAAATACACATGTTAGCTTATTAGATCCACATGAGAGAAAATTGGAAAATATTAAAAATATATAGGTCACATTTTGGTATTTTTTGTGGAATGACTCAATATTCATAAAAGAACTTCCGGTTAAGATGGCGACTTGCTAAGATTCAAGAGCCGTGAATAAAGTGTCGAAAATAAGAAATACTCTAAAGAGGAAAGGCTGCCACACAAATGCGTGATATCATAAGTGAAATAGAATTCGTAAAAGACGGACAAAAACTAAGCAATCGAAGGTGAAAGGAAAACTAATCATAACTAAGGCAGCAGTGATACGAAAGACAGGAAATGAATACGAAGAACAGCGCTCCAAATGACCAAACACCGAATCACGCTTCCAAACAGAAGACAAAACTGTTCCGTGAAGACAGATTATACAAAATAACGCAGTTGATGCAGAGGGAACTGCAAAAGATATCACGCAAAATGCGTGGAAATGACAGAAAAAGATGCAAAATACAGAAGCAACCGACGAAATTAATATGGCCATGTCATTAATATATGGAATGCCATAACAAACTAGAAAACAAACAAGAAATCCTCAAAGAAATCAAAAACATTAACATACAACTGTTAGGAGTTGAAAAACCAAATCATGGAAATTCAAAAAATACTACCAAAACTACAATCAGAAATGAAATATCGTATAACATGAGAAATAAAGGAAACAATGAAATATACAATAAAACTAACCCCAGAATTAACAAGCAAAAGTAGAGATAAATATGTGCAATACAAGCAAAAGTGACAGACTGTCATAATACATCAACAGATTGGGGAAACAAAAGAAACCCGAAGACAAAATAAATCAGGAAACACCATTACAGATATCTGACAAAACAGAGGAGAGAGTAAGTCAACAAATAGAACTTTAGCAAAGTTCTTACCACTGAAGGAAAGTGAAGTAATCCTGTTGCAGCACCAATGAACAAATGAAGGGCGGGAACAACCGGAAGAGCAGACAAAAGAAAAAGAACAGGAACGAAGAAAAATGAATACAAATAGAAACCAATTAACAGAATGGAGAATGGACTCTGATACACAGACAAGAATCAGAAAAACCCAAGAATACAATAGTGGGAATTAGATCAACCCAAAGCCACCTTCACACAGGGCAGAAAACAGACTGGCTATTCATAAGTACAGTCGACACCAACAATAACGAGGAAGTCTTAAATTATTTACAAAAAAACTGAATAAGGGGCACAATCTCTGGTGAACATACAAGGTACAATTCCAACAAATCTATCAAGATTGGAGTGAATATTAAGGAATTAGAAACTACTTGATCCTGATTATTGGCCCCAAGCGATGATAATTCGGCTGTTTCAATTTCGCTTCCAGCCCAGAGAAGCCATAACACACACAGAACACTTTCAAAAGCAAAACACCTCGTCACTAAAAGCACAGAACATGGAACGTTAAGAGAACTAACGCACAAAGAAACTCAATTAAACTCCGACCTGAAACATGAATCTAGATATCACTTCATCTCAGAAACAAAAAAGAATAAGGCACAAAAGAACTAGAAGACCTTATTGTAATATATTCGGCGGCAGAGAAGGAAAAGCTTGCGGCAGCAGGAGTAGCTTTGATAATAAATAAAATATGGAAAGAACACAAGAAAACAACTGGATTTTCCCAAGATTGATTGCCATGAAAATAAAAGTCAACCAACATAAATTAAATGTGATAGGTGTATTTGCACCAATTGAAAGTCAAGTAGAAGAATCTGTTTCTACATAGAATTACAATTGGTAGACCAAATAAGCCAAAAGGAGTTTCTCATTACCTCAGATATCAACGACTGAGTGGGTGAAAAAGTCCCTCTCCCCAGCAACGGGCAGGAAGGAAAAAAAAAACACTAAATGAAAATGGGAAAACACTACTAAACTTTTGCTTATTCAATAACCCGATAATAACCAAGAGGGTGGCCAGCTATCTGGCGTTTTGGAATTCAAGGTTTTTTTCCCAGTTTTCCACCTCTGAAAATACAAATTTTCCAGATTCTTTTCCGCACATTACAACACGTTCTTACCTTCTACCGCTTACGCACTACTTAACAGAAAGTTATGTAATATGGCTGGAAAAAAACGGCGAGTTTTTGGCCGAAAAACTCTCATTTCCGGGTACTGGAAACGAAAAAGTGGATAAATCCAGTTGCTAAATTTTGCACTGAAAAAAGGATACCATAATTCCCAACAAGATTTCAATAGTTACACAAAACCTTCGTATGCGAAACAGAGACCTGGGTGCTTTACTCCCTTTCCTAATTACAACAGCATCTAAGATTGCTGACCTTGATAGACCAACCTTGATGGACCAACCGGCCTGTGATTTCTGAGAGGTTGATGTTGCTTCATAAACGGACCTGTCGGCCTTATCAAGCCTAATCATGTTGCAAAGCACTAGGTGGCCAAAACAGCCAGGTACCTTGTCAGATTAATTACGTATTGAAGAAAATATACATTGAAAAACATTCAACATCTGTTAAACACACACACACATGTATGTGTGTATATATATATATATATATATATATATATATATATATATATATATATATATATATATGTATACAGTGGATCCACTCTGAACCAAAGTTTTGTACCTCAATAAAGTAGTGTGGAAATGATATCCGCTCGAACATTTTAAAATCGTTCAAATGCTTCGCGCTGAAAATCAACGCTCCACGGCTCGGTTCCGCTCGACTAATTTCGCATACTTCCGTGGCTCCGCATTCGCTGTCCCGAGACATAAGTCCTGTTATCAGCCGAGGGTCAGCTGAGGGTCAAGAGGAGAGGAAGCGCGCGGCCGGTTGGACCGCAACGGCACGTCGCCGATCGCCTGCGAGGACATTACTATTCAGTTTATTTTGGAAGGACTAAGAGAGTGACTGGCCCTTCAGGAATATTTCTTCGAAGTGGCGAAAAGCGCATCGTTGTGAAAGTTTTCAATTTGTTATTGTAGAAAAATACGTCGTTGGCAAAGCAAATCGTTGAACGTACTATGAGTTCACTGGTAAGTACCGTATTGAAACTTATCGTGCTGCATCAGTGTGGATTATAATCTAAAGGATATTGGTGGATATCTTTTAATAGGTGCCAGACTACAGAGTCTAAAATACCTCTTTGAAGTGAAAATCTTATTTCATTGGAAGTAAACGGGCGAATGAAGTTCGAAAGAAAATGATACCTTCATTTACACCGCCTATTTGAAATCAAACAAGAATTGTCAACCAAGATTAAAAGAGAATGGTGGAATGGAATTGCAACTTTTAGGTACGTATATATTTCTATCATGAGTTGTAATAATAGAAAGGCATATATTTGTGTGCATTTCTATAACCTACAAAACTTGGCCATTAATCCAGCTCAAAGTTATTTTAATGTAAATTGTAAAATTCCTCTAAAAGCTTATGTCGAACAAGATAAACAATTATTTCGTTTTACATAATCGGTTTGAATCCTTTCAATTCAAATTCTAATGTTGTTAAGTGGATATAGAATTCAATTACTTCCAAACTCATTATTTACCTATTAAAAAAGTTTGTTATTTGATTAGTTTTTAATACTCGATTAAGCATTGCAAATTCGTATTAAAATGTAAAGAAATAATATTTATTATGTTGCCAATTCATTGAAATAATTTTAATAGTCTTGAAGTGTCATTAATGGCAATTAGAAATTGTAGAATTAATTGTTGTGTAGTATTCCTATATGTTATAAGTGTACAGAATTTTGATTAGTGTATTTAAATTGAGACTAAAGCCTATCAT
This sequence comes from Teleogryllus occipitalis, assembly GCA_011170035.1. Lineage (NCBI taxonomy): Eukaryota > Metazoa > Arthropoda > Insecta > Orthoptera > Gryllidae > Teleogryllus > Teleogryllus occipitalis. The sequence goes on from BLKR01002843.1 coordinate 157,056, forward strand.
GTTCTGTAAATAATTGAACAAAATAATAATGCATTCCTAAAAAAAACTGCTGTAAAACACTTTCTATTTTTTTATTTTTTAATAATTATCACTTTAATTATATTTTCAAATACTATTGTATTAATTTTATTTTTCTGGTAGTTTTGGCACAGGTGATGGAAATTGGTCATTGAAACAGGTGATGGTTCATCGATGCAGATATTCATGGATATTGTTAATTCTAAATGGCTATTGCATTCTATAACAAAATCATGAAGATGTATTTGAAGGTGATGCCAATATACATTTTGCTAATTTTCATCATGGACTTTTGTGATTTCATTCGTATTTAACATTCACAAAATGTGTATACATTAATGGTTCAATTATTTTAGTGTGTATCATTTTTGACCAGGCAAGTTATTTTAAAATTCTCATTAGATAATATAACTTGTATTATAATTTCGTTATAGTTTCAATGTGTACTATTTAGTAGTGCTCTCAGAATGACTACAAATGAGTATGAGTAATATAAAAAATTCACATTCCCACTAGAAAAGTGTCATTAACTTCAAAATGCTGGTTTTTCAAGACATTATTTTACAACTAGAGTTCTGAATTAAGTTCATGGAGTGTGACAATTTGTAATTTTCTTTTGAAAGATTATTAATTTTTACTTTGGTTTCCAAGGTAAAAAGGTTTCAAGTTTTTCATAATTTAGGGTTCTCCACAGTGTGCTGTTTGTGGCAAATAGTAAGGATAACACTGCATTCTCAAACATGCAATGATTTTGGCTATTATTCATCTTCAAAATTGCCAGAGAAAAATATCTCAGATTGTGTTAATGATTCTTGGGCAAAGAAATGTCATTACTGTTGTAATAGTGTTGACCTTGATAATTTTCTGAAAGATTTCCCTTGCCAAGTGAATAAAATACTTTCCTCTTGAAATAAAACAATTCAATATTACTAGACATGATTCTCGTGCCCTTTAAAATGCTAAAACCTGCATACATATGCCAAATAAAATTTGACAAAACATGCACTATCAAATTTTAGCTTGGTATTTTTTTTCATTGTCTTTGGAAACAGGAACACTAAACAATTTTTCAAAATTTTACTCAGTGAAATTCATCCTTTTGTGAGAAATGAATCTTTTTGAACATTCTACTACATCACCAGATGTAATTGGAGCATATTTGTAAGATGAAATCTGAGCCAATGTGAGATCAAATTCTGCATTTTCTGCTCTTGAATCACGATTTTTTTTTCTTTAAATTTCATAGAAATTTTAAATTGAATTTGAATTTATTGGTTTTTATAATTTTTCCTCAGCAGTCACTCTGGCATGTCCAAACACAAATTTCAAAGACATTGTAATATCTTCAACAATATTTAATGACTTCAATAGAGGTAATCCTGCTGTTTTCAATTTCTGAATTGGTATAGGCAATTTTACAAAATTTAATTTAATGTGCATTTTTATTTTATTTTTTTATATACATGGTTTTATAACATATTTTATTTTTTTGCATGCAAGCAGACTGAGTCTGCACCTAATTATTTTCCCTTCCATTGTATCACTGTCAGTTACCAGTGATACTGAGTAGTGATCTATGTGTGTGTGAAATTAATCAATAGTATTCAAAGAATATAATCCTAAATTTTGAAGCAATCCAGAAAAGTATGCATTTAAAAAATAACTTGCCAAATTTAAAAGTCACTTCAGAACTGGTTATTAATTTGCTAAGAAAACTTATTATTTGACTCATCCAATAAAATGAAAGCCAATCATTTCGTCCCACGCTAAAGTGATGAGTCTTCTCCCACCTTACACAATACTAAAATTATGATTTATCCCAACCTCTCACTATATTTATTCGCTGTTATTGAGTGCACATTCTTCTCCACAATTTTTTATTGTTGCATTCAGGTGATAATAACAATAGTTATGACATTAACTTGTTGGGAGTGTAGGATTTGTAATTGCAGGCCAATGAGCTTATTCATTGTCAAATGGGCAACGAGGTTTCTAAGCAATGAGATTGATTCAAATTGCAGACACAGCAGGTAAATCAATCCTGGGCAATACATTTTAATTCCACTTTTTAAATTAATTTAACTAATTTGATTTGATTTTATAGATTTTTTAAAATTTTAAATTTATTTTACGTCAAAAAAACAGTTAAAAACTGCGTATGACGTGCTAAGTGGGAAAGTGAATTGTGTGTGCACATTTTCAAAATTCTGTGATCCCTACACTAAGTCATATACTACTTAAATTTTGAATTTTTGAAAGGAGAAAAAAACTCCCATGTAATAAAATCAATTTTCAAGGATAAACAAGCAATAAATTTTGAATTTTGAAAGGGAGAAAAAAAACAAAAAAACTCCCATGTAAAAAAATCTATTTTCAAGGGTAAATAAGCAATAAATTTTGAATTTTGAAAGGGAGAAAAAAACAACAAAAAAACTCCCATGTAATAAAATCTATTTTCAAAGATAAATAAGCAATAAATTTTGGCTCTTATTACTTCCTGCCGCGACAACATGGAAACGATAATTTGAATAATTGTATTTCCCACTGAATTCTAGAAGATGTGCACAGAAAATGAAGTTACATTTATGTCCAGAAGCAAAACAAGGGGCCATCTCAGCATTTGCTCAATGGATCAGGGAAACTGGACGAAAAACCTGATCGAGATGGGGGTCATTGACCCGGAAGCTGCAGTACAATAGTTGTTACAGGTTGTTTATACTCATTTATACAGTCCAAATGGTAAATAATGCATTATGTATCATTGTTAAAATTAATGTTACTTTTCTTGTGATGCTCAGTATAGTCTCTAATTGTATAGAAACAGTTATGCAGCAGAAACGATTTCACTTGGGATTTAAACTTTTCTATTGAATTTAATCGTTTAATGTCATCTGGTAAAGTGTTGTAAAATAATGTACATGTATTGTATGTGAATTTTTTGTAATAAGCTGTTGATACTGTCACCTGATGAATATGATTTCTACGTCGAGTGTTATAGTAATAGACTTCGGCATTTTCTGAAAATATATTCCCGCCCTTAAGCAAGTCATTTTTTACAAAAACCACTGATTCGTAAATAAAAAGACACGGTAATGGTAGAATTCCTAGATTAATGAAGAGAGGCTTACATGAATCACGTGGGTGGGATTTGGTTATTATTCGTACAATTCGTTTTTGTAATCTAAAAGTCTGGGAGCTATAAGATGTATTTCCCCAGAATATTATGCCATATCTCAGGCGGGAATGAACATTCGCGAAGTATACACAACGAGCAGTATGAAGGCTGACTGAATTTGCAAAGAATTCTGAACGCGTAGCATAATGAACTTAATTTTGTGTTCAATTCATTTAATTCAATTCATTCATTTAGATTGTGTGTACATTTAGATTACAGAAATTGAAATAACAGAAGTACAAAATATAAATGTGATTTATGTTGGTGATTTCTTCCATATACTTTTTTGATTTTAACAGTATGTAAACTATTTATGAATTCATTGTAATTGTAAACTAAGTGTTAATTTTATGTAGATGAATTTTGTGCTAGTGAATGCACGAACCCTGTATAATGAAGGGACTAATACAGGGTGACCAGCGTTCTGGGTTTTTGAAATTCAAGGTTTTTTCCCGGTTTTCCAGGTTTAAGATCATTCATTTTCCAGGTCCTGATTCACATCTTGCTCAATGTGATCCCAAGTAACGTGTAACTTTAATCTCTATCAAAATATAGAACATGGTCACATTATTCACATAAACACCTAAAACGACCTTGATTTGCATCATTTGAACTGTTTTAAGAATTTGTTTTACAAACTAAATCCTAATTTTTTGATACAAATAAATTAGTGTGTCCACTAATTCTCTAATAACTCATGCCATTATTCTAGCTATCTCTGATTATGAAAGATATTCCAAATCTATTGCAGCCCATAGATTATCGATAATCTCAAAATATCGTTGAGATCGCATATACCATTTGATTTTTACTGATTTCGTAAATCACCAATCAGATTGACAAGAGAAATGTCTCTACACGATTTCAAGGTGCCACAATACTGCAAACTGCAACAATCTAAAATAGTTTTGCAACACCACATTATTTAGTTGTATTTATTAATTGACAAATTCTCTCCACATGTACAGTAGGAGGAACAGATACTTGAAGTGTTATCATTATTATTGTAAACGAAAGTCCACAACATGCCTCCCAAATATAGCAAACAATAGCTTCAAAAGCAATTCAATTGATAAGTGATTGTAGTAAGGAAATTAAAAGTTATGTAAATAGTGATAAGATATAATAAAGAAATGTAAATTGATATTTATTTACATATAGTCAAAAATATACAAGGAACATGAGGGTGGAAATAAATTTTATTGTATATTAATACTCAAGAATTTAAATAAAAGAAACTCTTTTGGCGTTAATGTGGACTATTACTGTTTTCGAAGCTTTGGAAACTTTGGTCGGTCACCGTTGAAAATTGTCCATTTATGCCACTTAAAAAGTGTTTTCAACACTTCTTGCACTCCATGGAATATGGCGACCGACGTCTGGTCTCGCTTTTCAAACGAAGTGGTCACATGGTTCATTGACGGAAACTGGTGCTGCGCAGAACGAACAAAAAATCGGTGCACCGGAGTAGCCCACCCATCTCTTTCCACCATGGGAATATGAGGAGGGAAACGATATTGTCGACGTGCGAACGGAAGTTGCACCCTGGGATGCTTCTCCCACATAGCTGCAATCACTTATACTCACATTTGGCACACGCTCGTTACTTGACGAAAATTGTTAAACAGGTATTTTTAAATAGAAATGTTGAAAAAACAGAAATTTTGAGTATACTGTTTATAAACAATTCGTGATCCCAGTTATTGAAGAAAGTGACAATGATTAATTGTCTATGTCTAATTGTCAATGATTAATAAATCTACAACTAAGTTATTTGATTTATATTATACAAGCATAAATGATTAATATACCCAGAACCGACTAATTTGATTCATATTAGAAACAATAGATAAATCTACAAACAAAAGGGATGCGATGTTTATATTTCGATAATATAAATACTTTCCACATAAAACAAACATTTTTCAACAAAAGTTCCAAATAATCCTGGTAAGCGAGACCTTTCAATAATTTTAATATGAACTGTTTAAACATTGGTGAAACAAGTTTTTCCAATCACACTTTGGCGCGAATTTCAAATGTTTAAACTGAAAAAAAATTGTTTTAATTTTTTGCTACCATCCACAATGTTTAAAAATCTGAAAAAATATATATTATATAATGTTATAAGGCTCATTTTAGGGAAAAAATCGAGATAGTACTCTAACGTTATAACGTCGAAAATTAATTTCAAAACTTTATTTATTTTTTCTACATGAATTTGGCGTCAAAATTGGTAGACAAAAATATTTTAAAGTTCAACAATGTTTCCCCGTCTCTCCATTTTTTTACAGCCTGATACACGCAATAGAAACCGAGAAAAAAACATGGAAAACACGTTTCTCGCTGTATCGCTGCAACAATTGCCCTAGGTGGCTGATTTTTTGTGAATCTACATCATTTTATATTCTCTTTCATACGGGCATCGCGATTATCGATTTGGTTTGGGGGCACTTTTCACCACCTTATTCGGCTATACCCTTTGTTCCCCATATGTATTCATTTTTTGAGTCTGGTATATACATTTCTTTGAATGATTACATAACCTTATGTTACCAGCACCCTTTTCCCACCGCAAAGAGTGTAGTAATTTGTATAAGAGAACTTGAACAAAACTCGTGGAATTACTCGTCCAACAGAAAACACTAGTTCCCATAATGCAATGAGGAATTTTAGTATTTTACATGACCGAAACTGACGCTAGAAGAGACCCTCGTAGCTCCAAATTTACACTCATCAACTTACACTACGTTTGAGCAAAACATTTATTAAAAAATATACATGAGCGAAAGTGAAGTTAGAATCTCCAACGGACTTTTTTATTTAAACAATTTTCAAACAAACTTTTAGAACTATTTTTTAAAAAATAGTAAAACACGCGTATCCTTAGTTATCCTCCAGGCCATATAAGATAATACATCCCTTTACATCAATTCCAAGTAGTTTAATATATCATTTTAAATCTAAATTCAATGAATAAGACAATATCACGATATTGAGTTTTTGGAAGATTTTATACCACAACATGCCATGATACCACAACCATTCACTGAATTTCAATCAAAACATTATTCAACTACGTCTTATTTCACATTTCGTAAAATATGACCTATATCACATAGGACGATGATCTCTCAATTTGCAAAACAACCAACATACTACTGCATACTTGAAGGGATTACTAACAATTTCTACAGAATATATGTACTATTACAATAGTTTTAAGTCATTGGTTTTGAAAATAAATATTATTTGTGTTCCCTTGTAATCTTCCGTTTGCAGAAGAAATGGAAGTTTCTGGCCTTGAAACAGTCCCACGCTGGAGAAACATATCTAAAGGCACACTTTTACGCCTGTTTTCACACGCAATTTTGTTTTGCCGATTTACAGTGGCTTTCTAGTGCACTTTTCCCCATTGTAATTATATTTATAGTGGTTTTGCACCAAGTGCGAAATGCATTTGGTTAACTTTTGGATCAGGTGCGACCCCTGAAAGAGAATGTCAATACGCTGTCTGATATTTAGTAACGCTAGAGTTTTTAGACATTACTTCTTTATCTAAAACGCACTGTAAATACACACACGCACAAAGAATAACAACACCCATTACAATGCTCTACTCTCCTCTACTAGCCGCAGACTGAATGACTAAACTCTACAATCATACAGACAGCAATCAACAGAGATAGAAACTCTAAACGAAGTCAATCAGTCGCTCTTTTGAATTCATTGTAAGCGGAGATTTTAACATAGAGTATCTGGTGGGATCTTGCGAGCAAGAACAGTTTCTTAATTTAATTAATTCCTTCAGCTTAGATATTACAATAAATGTACCTTTTTGGTCTATACTTAATTCACAGTAGGTAATCAAAATTACTAGATATGAAATTGCAATTAAAGATGTAGGATTCAGTGACAACAGTGCCTAAATTCTTACCATTACAAGAAATGCGAACACTGACACAAATAATACACGTTTGCGTAGTTTGTTTACTAAAAGTAAACAATGTATTCAGTCATGTATGTATTACTGATATATTATTATATATTAACTATAACTACATTAATTTATTTGTATTTCAGAGAGTGGATATAGGCTTACTGGGGGTACCACTTAAAAAACGCGCGAAAGGTTGCTTCAATCAAGTGATGTGGAAAAGAACAAATTATTAAAATAGTTAGCATAAAAATATAAGCGGTACTGCCAATTAATTATAATTCTTCTGATCAATAATATTAATTTTAAACGTTCAAAATTTCTGACAAATGCAAGTTAATTATGTTAACGGCCACAGTAAAATAAAATAATTAAATTTCTGACAAATGTCGAATTAAAGCACCGCGCCATGGAAGTCCGATCGGGATCGCTCGACAACTGCTCGGCTCGCTGGCCTGTTCGGCTATCTCCGTGTACATTCGGGCGCCGCATTTTGCCCTCTCGAGACACATAAGCAAAATTATTCATAAACTAGTTGCTACATATATCATGGGTCGGAATTTATAATAATGCTGATACAAACAATGAATATAAATCACATTTTCTACGCTTTTATTTCATTTTAACAAGTGGTTTCGTCATCAAAAAAGAAAATTAAACATTTCACGATAAAACAATGTATATAACACGAGGAATTAGATATTGTAAAAACAATAGAATCCTTTATTTCATTTCTAAGAATCATAATTAGAGATATGATTTTATGCCGTCAAAATATGCAGTAAAAACTTAATAAATGAGCAAAAACAGGCGCGGCTCGTCATTAAAGGCTGTAAGGCGGAGCCTCCCCTACAAAAATCGCCGCCAAAAGAATGTAAAAAATATTTATAAATGTATTTATTTATTTATTTATTAATAATGGCTTTCTGAGTTATATTATGTAATAATTATATCAAAATTTTTATATGACAGTGCTACAACGCTCGTTCGTAACGCATTTGAAGCTGTTGACAGGGAAGAGAAAAGCGTTAGGCTCCCACTTCATTCTGCCATAAGCCCCTATGTAAAACGAGGAGGGCGTGACGTCATGCATTCACTGGACAGGCTTACGGGCGGACGAAGGCTGCGGCCTGGCAGCCTTCAAGGGTCAGGACCTGGGCGCGGCCGAAGCTTGGGTGGGCGTAGGGTGTGAAGAACGGCGTGCTCACCAGATAGCAATACTATGCAGCTCAGTGAGAAGCACTGAGCATTAACTAGTTGTTCAAATACGCGGTAGGATCGCTACTCCTTTATCGAAATGTGTATACAAATACATTAATTAAAAACCAAGTCCTAATGAAAAACGTAGACAAAACTCTGTCAAAGAACACGTTCCCCTGCTGTCCCCATAAATGAAAATCTAGTACTACCCCCGAATTAACTTCATGAACTGACGGGAAAATCGACACGCCCTGCTTTCTGAAGTGCCGTTAGGTACGCACCACAGAGCAGTTTTTGTATGGTACGAAATTTAAGTGGTTGTCTGTTGTCTTGTTAGCGGTGTAGGTGAATTGTTCGTAAGTCATAGTGTGCTAGTGTAGCTGCGTTTGCTTCATTTGTGGTGTTGGGTAGTTTTATGGATTTTATTGGTGTTGGTGTATTTGTTGTAAAATGAATTCAGTGAACAATATACGTGGTAACAATTTGGATCTTCATTCGAGGATACAGGTGAAAACCCTTGCAGAACGTTGTTTTTCCACTCTCAAAAGGATGAAAACCTTCATTCAAAACACAATGAAAGATCGACTGTGTGCGTTGGCAATGTGTTCCATTGAAAAGGAGTTATTGTCATCACCGAACTTCAATGAACTCGTCATAGACTACTTTGCAGAACAGAAAGAGAGCAGAGCTGACTTCATTTATAAACAAATAAACTAACGTAAGCCAAATATTATAAGTATGTAACGTTAACATAGATGTGCTGCGGTGCACCCCATCCCCAGCAATTAAACAGTTGCAGCCTACCCCATTTAGAAAACCACGAGCCGCGACTGGTTGGGGTGTATAAAATCGCGCTGCCCCTGCCCTGAAATACCCTCGCAAATCACTCGTGTCAAATAGGTGACTAGGTCAGAAGTGCAATTTCATTATTTTTCGGGCACAATCGCTGGTAGAGCAACAGAGACTTTACGTTGATTTCTGTGATGCTGGAGTTGCTTTGGTCATATGGGCTTCTGAGGTGTCTAATATTTTTCTGATTTTAATTGTAATTTTCATCTTTTCGACTTTGATAAATGCAAACTATTACTGAATTTTCAGATATTGTGTAAATTCAAAATAATGTATTTGCATACAAATAAAAATGTATTAAAATAAATTCTGATTTATTTATTTAATTGCATTTTAAAACGTCATTCTGCTAATTGAAGGCTCAGTTTTAAAATTTGAAATTAGGAACACGTGTATAATGTTCGCAGCGTTAACAAGAGTTAACAATAATCAAGAAATAACCATCATGTAATTTATATTCAGCCTGCATCAAATAATGCGAGGAAAAACTTCACATAGTTTTAATGTATCTTATTATGGATATATTTCCTGAAACAGATCGAGTTTTCCTGGCAAGCGTCAATTTACCTGTTACTCGAGACTTTAGATGACGTTACCGAAGTGTCCATTGCGGTGAGGAACAGTATTAAAGAATATTAGTGGCGCTACATCAGACATACTTTCTAAAATTATTTGTAATTTTTGGAATTTTCGTAAATTCATTAAAGAAAAAGTCTCGAACATCAGAATTGGACTACTGCAATAGGGATTTGCGGTTTTGCCGAAGATGGGACGTACGCTATTCTTTTCGGCGTGTAATGCTCTACTCGAGGGAAAAAATGAAGACCCGTTTTCGAGAAAATAGTTGTTTAAAAATTGCCAATGTTTCTCGCAAATTTACGCGGAAACTACTCTTATTTTCGAAAAAGTGTAAACGATCTTATTTAAGGATATGTCAGTTCAGTGCATGTAAATTGAAGGTTACGGATAGTTTTCACGAGTTTTTACCTAGTTTCAATGTAGTCACCAAAAAGAATATTCTAAGAATTCTTATGTTTTTCTACATGATTCGTGTAGAAATCCCGTTGAAGAGCAGGTGACTATATGTATGCGTGTGAAGTCGACAAATTTATGTAAATGTACAGGACATAAAACCCGATTATCAAAAAGCCCATGTTGTTTACGTTCACTACGCCTTTAAATAAATTCCCAGATAACTAAATTGTGCATTGTGAATAATGTTTATAATTGATTTTTCTAACAAAGGAATTTTAAAGTGAACTTTTCTTGCATTCCAGCAACATAAATACTTACATTTCATGTGAACATTCTTCAGTCGGAAGAATGGCCAGAATAATACGGAGTAGTAAACGACTGAAGTGCAAGTTTGTGAAGTCAATATGAATCAATTCTTTGACGTTCGTCATCGACCACATTATCCAATTTAGTTTGGCGTTTGATTAGTGTCAAATCAAATTCTATTTCACAAATGTTTCGAATTGTACGTTCAATTTCCATTACTATCCCGTATACATAGTACGTATATACGGAGTTATATATGAATAGAGATGGTTATGTAATGCTGCGGAAAATTGATTTTGAGAATTCAACGGATATACACGGTTTTGGAGCTTCCCTGAAACCGAAAAGTGTTTTTTTCTTCAAAAAGTCAATTTGTCCGTCTGGTTCCGATCCACTTTTCCAACCGTTATTTGTCGCAGTTATTGTACAATTACGTACATTACATTATTTGGAAATATTTTCCATTTTAACTGGTATGGGTAATATTATTTAAAACTGAAGTATACAATCTCGAATTATAATTATATCTTATCTGTAATTAACCTCCTTAAGATCACATGCCAGGAGATGTGGCTCAGCTGTCACTGCAGGGCCGCTGACCGGGAGATCGTAGGTTGAAATCTCGACGGTGGCAGGATTTCCGTCTTAGCTTGTCAGCTATGTCGAATTCAGCCGCTGTTCGGAGAAGAAATCTAGTGGCCGGCTGCTCTGATCGGTAGTTAGCTCTGATCGGTTGTTAGCTCTGATCGGTTGGTTTTTCCAATCAACACTAGGCGAATGTCCGTAGCCCTAACGAACGGGCTACGGACCGTGCGCGCTCTGTTCTTCCTCTTGCCCTATTCCCACCCCTTTATTTACACACACACCAGCATACGCTACACTACCGCACATGCTGGAAGACCGGTCGGGAGCTTAGAGCTTGTCCAAGCTGGGCCGGTGCCCCGCTAGGGGGAGATATCTTGCGGGGATAAACCCCGTTAGCCGATGGTAGGTCGGAGGCGGATCTCGCCATCACCGGCCTGAGGAAGATCGGCGCCACATCCCGATAGGAAAATCATGCGCTACACTTACGGGACTAATGACTTTAGCAGTTGACGCGCCCGGAATCAGTAACAACCAACCATCACATCTTATCATTCTTTTCTTTCCAGTTTATCGTTTACAGAACCCCTGTGGAGGCGAGAGTTTTTCTGGAAGAGAATACAATGCTATTGCATTGCGGTATCAGTAGCTAGAGGAAAAGTTTTATTTAAAACATCCTAGCTAAAACTAACTTAATTCCATCTTATATCTAATGATATAAATTAGAAGAATAGGCTCTTTGACTAACTTACTCTCCTTGGTCAATTTAAAATATACCATTTTTCATACAGTGGAAGGCAGTGTAAACCCACCACTGTACACCTGCCGAGGAGGGGGGTGGTCATAAAGGCCTAATCCTCCTCCCTCGGCTACACTTTGTGACGGTAATTGACAATCTTTGTCAACATCAACACAACACATCACGTTGTTTAGGAAAGTACTCGTTTTTCGCGATGGCCCCGTAATTTCCACAGAATTTTGTATTGCGTATCTTGTGCAGAGATTCCAAAACGTTTTCGTGCCTGTTCTGAACGATCTGAAACTGTCTGTTCTGAACATCGCTTCACATCGCGTCGTTCGTGATATGTGTTAGGTTTGAATAGTATTCAGTCAAGGATAGTAGAAAACAGTTTGATCTTTGAATTATATTCTTGTCAAGGATTACATTCGTTAGTTGGTCATTTAATCTGTGTGAATGTTTTCTAAGAATTGTTAATTATTTCGACAGTCACACAATTCCCCAATTTTGGGGGGTTGTAATGTCAGTCAAAAGATGACGTACTGTACTGTGTGTCTGGAAGTGAACAATGACGCAACGAACGTATTTTGTTAAAGCTTAAGAAAATAACGAATGACATTAATCTTCAAAGCCCGAAATTGCGACCAAATAAAGATAAAAAAAGACTGTAAATAAATAGTGAGTTGCAATAAATAAATAGTTGAGTAGACGTGCGTGTCATAATTTGTAATACTAATGTCACTGACTCACGAATGATACGAAGACCGAGGGCTATAGTCGTGCCTTCTGATTCGCTAAATTCATTATTCCCCTGTGAGTCTAAAAGAAATGTCAAAATCATGTTTTTCATTCATTTTTAAGCGATGTACCCCACATGCCTTCTAGCGATCATCCTGGAGCCTTCACGACGGACCTTCCGCACTGCCGCCGAATATTTCATCGGGCGGGGGCGGGGCGTGGGCGTGGGCGGGCGAAAGGGGTCGACGGACCAGGCACGGCGCCGCCCTCGCCCTCGCTCCCCTCGCGCTGGTCGATAGCTCGCCCTCCTCCACCTTTCCATCATCCCCCGACCCCCTCCGCCCACTGCGTTGGGCTGCTGGCGCACCGCTCGCACTCCCCCAATTTTCTCTCCAGGGAACCCGGAGCGGCAGCTCAGTGCAACTGATGTCACTGCAGCGCCTCCCACCGGGAGGTCCTAGTTTCGAGTCCTGACGGCGGCAGGATTTGCGACACTAGCTGTTCAGCTAGGTCGAATTCAGTCGCTGTCTGGAGGAGAATTCTAGCGGCCGGCTGCTCTGATAGGTAGTTTTCCGTGGTTTCTCCGATCAACACCAGGCGAATGCCGGAGCAGTACCCGGGCCACGAACCGCGCGCGATCTGTCCTTCCTCTTCCTTGTCCTATCCTTTCCCCTTACACACACCCACTCTAACATTTACTACACTACCACATATTCCGGGAGATCGGTCGGGAGCTTAGAGCTTGTCCCGACTGGGGCGGTGCCCCGTTGGTGGGAGAGTCCTGGTGAGGGGAAACCCCACTAGCCGACGGTAGGTCGGCGCCGGATCTCGCCATCCAGTGGGGGAAGATCACCGCCATCTCCCGAAAAAGAAACATGCACTACACTAACGGAACTAATGACCAGAGCAGTTGACGCGCCCGGAAACACGAAAAAATCAATTAATCAATCAAAACTCTCCAGGGAGTTGGAGGAGGTACCACGCACGCCAATCGCGAGTACAATTTGATGCTTCTTTTGGTTTTTATTGAAAAAAAAAACAAACAATAAAACTCTGTTATAAGAGACATGTGGGGACGTTGATTTCGGAGACATAGGTGGGGACTCCGGTAATTGGGAAATAGTAATACAAATGCATTATATCTCACCAAAGATTATCTTTAAACAAATGTATTTAATAATTGTTTTTTACGGTTCTCAACGTAACTTATGACGTCCAGCTTCTGATATTGACAGTCGCTTCCGTTTCGTAGGTTCAATTTTTTTTTAATTACAAAAAATGGTTTCCGCTAGAGACGTCGCTTTCCGTTGAAATGGAGCGCAGTCTCCTAGACGATCAACACCAATGGTGATAGGCTCAATACAAAGTACACGGAGCGTTGGGATGATGAGCCGCACGTCAAATACTCTATTCGCTTGTCTGAGCATGATTTTCCTTAGCGGATAGAGGTCGCAAGCCTAAGCACCTTCCGCAAAGCGAAACACGGAAAGATAGAGCAGATTTTCACATTTCATAGACGAGTTAAGTCGTTTCTGGAAGAGATGGGTAGTCCTTCTTATACAACCTCTGTCAAGGGGGGTTGAGAGTAGTGTCATTAAGTTAGTTATCCGGCTCTCCCCATGGGATCGTATCGACGTATGGAAGCGTATCGACGTTTGAGTCACTCTGGGGGAAAATTCTCTAGAATTCCTGAAGTTTTTTTTCTATAGGGGAGGAGGTACCACACAGGTTAGTCCCTATTAGAAATTTACTGCTTCCTATGATTTTATTAGAGAAATGCTGTTCAACCATGTTATAGAAATAATTGGGGACATCGATTTAGGTATCGTATAGGTGGGGTGTCCCCAATGGGGACTCTTATAAGAGGATTATGTCTACTACTTGCGACAAACTCATTAAAGCGTTCCTCTTACATGCTGAAAGAAAATACTCATTAGGATTAAAATAATTCTATAATTTGTATTAATATACATAATTTGTATTCATGTATACAATTAATGTATGTTAATTATACCCATAATTTATATATTGGTACTCGGGAGAACCAATACCTGGTAAGGAGGATTGTCGTGCTTAATACAGTCTATTGACTTACCGATTGAAAAATACATTTTAGAATAAATGTCTAGTATCAACGCGGGACTGACATGAGAGTAGATAACGCAATATGAATTTCTGCGGTCATTAGCAAGTCACACCAGCTACAGCAAGCTTCCCGCTACTCATAAATGTTAATGTCTAGATTTTGGTGAATATATGACTTGGCTTGTTACTATGATTGTCTTGTTCACGTTTATGAAGGGACAGTAGCTAGTCGAGGCAGTCTTCAGCCAAAATCGAGATGTTAACAGTAGCAGAATGCTTTCTGTGGCTGATGAGGCTTATTGTGTGCCCCAAGCCTTTCAATTCTCCAAAATCCACTCAAGCTCTTGAAAATGGCTGTTGAATTTGTGTATATTAAAAGTTCATAAATCGGGACACGCATCTGAATTTGTTCAGTATAGTGCTACGTGTACCAGACTGCAGTCAGAAAAACGGATAACTATTTTATGATTTTTTTTTCAATTACGATTCATTTACCAAACGGGAATCAAAAACAATCGTGCTTAAGAAATATTTTCAGGAAAATTGTAGAAAATGTAGGAAAACTGTGTGAAGAAAATAGGAAATATCGATAAAGAAAAGTTTTTTTTGTGAAAGAGTTAATTATTGTATTGGACAATTAGAATGAAAACGATCATTATACCTAGCTTAAATAAAACTGCTTAATGTAATAAATTAACAGTGAAAATAACATCAACCCGGAAAAATGATTTGCATGGGGAATTTACCAAGAAAAAAAGTATTTTTTTTCCTGCAATAACCGTGGGATTATTTAGACATTTCAGATTTCGAAAGCTTTGTTACAGAACTATACCTTTCCATCCTGTTAGATTACTTGGTGTCAACAACATGATCTCAAGCGTGTTATGACTCAGAAGCGCATCCCTGTGGAACGTTTTCTTGCGCAGTGGCGCGGGGAAGAGAACGTCTCGTTCAGTAGCACGGAACAACGGCCTCAGGCGAACGGAGATTAATGTTACGATTGTAGAACTCCGAGTGGCCGAATCGGCCTAGTAATCGCACATCTGGAAACACTGATCGCCCCTTACAATTGTAACCCGGGAGCGGTAGCTCAGTGCATCAACTGATGTCACTGCAGCGCCTCTGGCCGGGAGGTCCTAGGTTCCCACTCCCCACGGCGCGCCGCCGCGGCGGCAGGATTTTCGACACTAGCGTTTCAGCTAGGTCGAATTCAGTCGCTGTCTGGAGGAGAATTCTAGAGGCCGGCTGCTCTGATCGGTAGTTTTCCGTGGTTTCTCCGATCAACACCAGGCGCATGCCGGAGCAGTACCCTACCAAGCGGGCCACGGACCGCGCGCAATCTTTCCTTCCTCTTCCTTGTCCTATCCTCTCCCCTTACAAACACACACTTACACTAACATGCACTATACTACCACATATTCCAGGAGAACGGTCGGGAGCTTACAGCTTGTCCCGGCTGGTGGGAGAGTCCTGGTTAGAGGGAAACCCCACTACACGACGGTAGGTCAGCGCCGGATCTCGCCATCCAGCGGGGGATGATCACAACCATCTCTCGAGGAAAAACATGCACTACACTTACGGGACGAATGACCAAAGCTGTTGACGCCCCCGGAAACACGAAAATATTAATCAAGCAATCTTACAGTTACAGCAGGTATAGCAGTGTGGCAGATCTTTGACGTAAAATGTACAAATATTAGGTTGATATTTGTGAGAACAATTTGGAGAAATTGATAAACTAAATCTCGATGGCTCTAATCAGTTTATTTAAAACAACATGTGAAGATATTAGAAATCTATGCAAATGCTTTTGAAAGTTTCCTTATAGAACATGTACTTTAATGGATTCTTTAACACCCGCCTTTAATTTTAATTCGGCGAAAGAAATCATTTGTTTAAATGGACTGTGTCGTTTTGGAAACGGCGTAAAATATACTATTATTACTTTCTAGATCGTTGGCTTTTGATCATTGGAATACTTGGACTCCTTAGCATCCGCTATATTGTTTTTAAGACCTTTAAACATCCTGTTTATCTCCCATGTTGAAAAGATAGTTTGATTAACAAAATCTGTTTTGTTCCAAATTTAAGAGTATGAAACTGAAGAATCTCCTGAAGTTCAGTGAAAAACGTAACTCTCCTTCGGTTAAAACATTTTGAAAGTGTACAAACTTGTTTTGCTGTAAAACGTACCTTACATATGAGAAGATGAGCGTCCTCGATTGTAAGCAGCTAGGATCAAATATTTTCGTTTCCCAAAACTATTATTGTTCCTCTAATTCACGACTTAAGGTATTGTGAGTCGGTTGAATAGAATATCTTACTCCAGGATTCAACCAACTTTCTAAAGAGCAGATAGAGGGACTGTCGGTGCCTCTACAATACTTTGTCCAAAAATGTAGACTGTCCCAAATAAAGCAATGTCTTGCACTTCCCAGTCTTTAGAATGACCTGAGAGTTTAACCAAGTTCTGACACAAGTTTTGCGGAACAACTCCCAGATAACTGTCGCTCCGATAACTATCGAGACGACCTGTGCTTTTACGACCCACATTCGGCTGATCTCGACTTCGTAACTCTTGTATTTGACGTTTCGCTGTCTCCTTGGTTTTGATCGCACGGCGAAGCCAAATCTTCTAGTA